>RJWJ010003652.1:0-83819 GCA_004363605.1 Indri indri
AAGACCTTGTCTCGAAAAAAAAAAAAAAAATCCAGAAAGAAAACAATATAAAACAAAATTGTGCCTTCTATGTCATTAACTATTCTAAAAGGTAAAACCAACTAAAAAATTAGTAATATTCTTATTAATAATTTATCATTAGCTTAATATTAATTGAGGAAAGAATAAGATGTTTAAGAAGGTTTGAAATTTTAGATCAAGTGTCCAAGGAAGGCACTCTTACGTAAAAAGTATGAAGGTGAAACAACGAGCCTTAGGGTCCCCTGGGGGAAAGAACTGTACAATCAAAAGATACCAGTACAAGTACAAAGGCTCAGAGGCAGACATGGGATTACATTAAGGAATTGCTAGGACAGTGCACTTGAGTGGAAGAGATGGAAGAAAATGATGAAATTAGACAAGTAACAGGGTCCCTGATTACTAGGACCTTATGCATTATTATAAGTCGCTCGGTTTTTACTGTAAGTAAGATGGGAAGTTATTGGAGGATTTTGAGCAGAGGAATGACAACGTTTGACTTACATTTTAACAAGATAAATTTCTAGTTGCTCTTTAGGATTAAAAAGGTCACAGGGGGAGCAGGTAGAACAGCTATAATGCTATTGATGTAAATTAAGCAAGAAATGAGGTGCTTTGTACAGTGTGTGAGCAGTTGGAAGTGCTGATAAATTTTAGGATGCCGATATTATGAAAGCTGAAGCAGTGGTTTTCACATAAGGTATGATGAGAAAAAGAATAGAGTCAAGAAAAATTCCAAGATAATTTATGAAGCTATGAATAACCAAACAATTGAAAGAATTTGACACTCACCAAACAGAGTAAAATTGAAAACTGACATGAAATATTCAAATTACCCACCAAACCACATTCTTGTCTAGTGTTTCCCTTGTCAGTAAATAATATTGAAAACATGCATAATCCATACAATTTGAAATCATGACTGTACCTCTCTTCCTGAGGAGAATATTTCTAAATATACATATATATTATTTGAAATATTGACACCATGAATACACTGCTTCATGATCCTCTTCGGTCCAGTCCGTTGCATAAGAAACTTAATCAGATTCCTCAAATCCATTTTTGCCTCCTTCAGATTCATTTTTTTAAAGAAAAGAAAAAAAGTGTTTTAAAAGTAAAAATAAAAAATGAAATCCTTAGCTTAAAACCATTTGATGGTCTTCCCAGTTTCTCTAAAATTCCAAAATCCTTAAATTGATAATCAAAACCTTGAATAACCTCATTGCCATCTGCTTCTCCAACTTTGTCCTGAACCGAAATACCCTTTAATCCATATATTCTACCCCTGGTGATCTTCATTCAGTTCCTCAAATCGACTCCATTCTCTTTTGCACCACAGGATCTTCACATATGTAATTTTCCCATATAGTTAACATGCTGGTTAATTTCTACTCCTTTTACAGTCTCAAATAAGGTCACATATAAAGATTTAATTTCTGAACCCACAAAAAAGTTAGATGGGACAGTGAAATGCATTTATAACATTTCACGCTGTAATTATTTACATAGTATCTTGCCATATAGATTATAAATTTTATGTGGACAGGAACCAAAAAGTCTTGATAAGATACAGGTCTTCTGAAACCTACAATGTAGAATTTGTTTGTTAAATTAATAAAGGGGTTGTTTTGTATTGGTTTTAATTTGTGCTTTCCATTGTATCAAGTATAAATGTTTTCTTTTAGTTATAATGTGTCAATATATGTACATATCTATTAATTTAACGTATTTTTAATGTATATTAACTCATGACGCATTTATATACTAATTTAATGGTTATTTTCTCAAATGTACATAGGTTTTTATTGATTATAATGTGGAGGCATTTTTCCAAGTTGTGTATAGAAATATTATTAGAAGACTAAGTTTTCAATATGTTTTCCATTGCAAATAAATTAAGGAAACATTGGATTGAACAAGTCTTAAAAATATATTCCTTTAGCACAAAAATTATCATTGTCATAATGTAACAAAATAAACCATGAATCTCCAAGAGGGAAATAAAACATGAAAAATTATCCAAACTTAAATGATCATTGACTCTCTTAATACTAAGAACTTGCTGGGCATCAGCTTATAATGAAATCTAGACAAACATGAAAAAACAACTTGTTAATTTATTTCTATTGATAAATCAAAATAATGAGCAGAATACATTCATTCACAAATGCTCATTCAATGACATGTTAACTCAAGTTGATGTAATCTGGAAGTAAAAAACGGAGAATTAGTATAAAGAGATCTAAGGCTAAGATTTAAAGGCTACAGCATTAATGAAGTCTCATTTTCATTATCAATATGAATAGGTCTACAGTAGTCCCCCTTTATCCGTGGAGGATATGTTTCCAGACCCACAGTGAATGCCTCAAACTGTAGACACTACCAAGCCATATATATATGATATATTTCTTACTATAAATGCATACCTATAATAAAGTTTACTTTATAAATTAGGCACAATAAGAGATTAACATTAATAACTATTAACACAATAGAGCAATTGTAACAATATACCAGCATCACTACTCTTGCACTTTGGTGCCGTTATTAAGTAAAATAAGGGTTATTTGAACACCAGTGCTGTAATACTACCACAGTCTGATAACCAAGACTACTACTAAGTGACTAATAAGTGGCTAGCAGGGACGGCATGGTTATACTGGACAGAGAAATCATTCATGTCCTAGGTGGGATGGAGCAGGACAACATGAGATTTCATCTCACTCCTCAAAACAGTGCACAGTTTAAAATTCATGAATTATTTCTGGAATTTCGTACTTAATATTTTAAGACCATATTGACCACAGAAAGTAAATCCATGGATAAGAAGTGATTACTGTATATGAAATTTCTTAGTAATCCATGATTTAAAAGAATGATGATTTCATCTGATTTTTAAGAAGTTATATTCCTTCACAAAACTTTAAACAAGAGAGGACTGGAGGATTATTTCAGATTTTTTGGATATCATTAAAAGGAAGATAATTTCAAGGGATGTTATTCTTTGATTACAAGCTGAATTCAAAATAAGAAAATGGTCTGGGAATATCAATCCATTAAATTGTATAGGTAAGCCTATTTTCTCATAACATACTTTAAAATACTTTTGCCATTCTACAGGATATTTTATATTTGTTATGTAAAGCGGCTAGAGTAAGCTTAAGTATGCATCTGGTACTTGAATAATGTATTCTACATAAATGTTTTGTAAATCAATAAAAATAAATACCCCAAGATTATAAAACACAAAAGCATTGTAAATTTGCCATGCCATACTCAACATTTTATAAGACATCCGAAAAATTCAACTGACATCCTGATAGGTGTTTTAAAATACTTTGTACACCACTTTCGAAATTTACATTGAAATAAATTGATCCTAGAAAAAGTAAGAGTAGGACTTTGAATGTGAGCCAACAGATATTCTGTAAATATCCATAGGCAAGGTTGTCTAGATATATTTTATGAAGTAAAAATAACAGGAATCCTGAACTTCTAAAATATTTTCTTGTTCTTAGTTTATCTTATTCCCAATTTGTAATATATGTAGAATTAATTTTGCTTTATAAATCCCTAAATGCATTTAAATTACACATATAGTTTAATGATTTAAGCTTTTCATATTATTGAGAGTAGCTCTCAGAGGAACAAGTGCAAAGCATTTTGCATTTCTGTTCCTTTCATGAGCTTATTCTAGAAATCAGCTTTTTCTGTGGTATAGTGTGTAAATTAGGATCAGTCGTATGTCTCCTGCTGACTTTTTCCTATTTCTGTCTGCAGGGGTTTTCCTTGGAGAACATTCACTTTCAGAAGTTCCTCAGTCTCACTGTTCTATCTGAGCCTTGGTTTGCTTATCTTAGCAAAATGTACAAGAGTCGTATGCTCTATTTAATTGAGTTTTTCTTAAGGGGCTGTATTTTGTTCCATCTATTTTAAAGTTTTTGTTTGTTTGTTTGTTTGTTTTGTTTTTGTTTTAAATATCACCTCCTGTATTTTCCTGGATAGAGCTGGAACCCATTCTACTAAGTGAAGTATCCCAGGAATGGAAAAATAAGCACTACATGTACTCAACAGCAAATTGGTTTCACTGATCAACACTTCAGTGCACTTATAGGAATAACATTTATTGGGTGCCAGGAAGATGGGAGGGGGAGGAGGGGATGGGTATATACATACATAATAAGTATGACGCGCACCATCTGGGAGATGGACACGCTTGAAGCTCTGACTCAGGGGGAGGGGGGATAAGGGCAATATACGTAACCTAAACATTTGTACCCCCATAATATGCTGAAATAAAAAAGAAAAGAAAAAAATGTTGAAAACATGATTCTGAGTATTGATTGTTGCTTATTCCCCTACTCCTTGACTCAAAAATTTTATGATTATCCTTGATTCCTAAGGCAGTTTGGTGATAAGTTCCAAACCATACATCATAACTTTGTGATTTGTTGCTTCTTTTTGTTAAGTGTTTAAGACATCGGAAATATATGTTTATGTCATTTGTTTTGCAATGATAGGATTGTAGGAATGAATATTGGCTTCAAATGCAAAGAAATTTTATTTATACAAAATAAACACAATAGGAAGCTCAAACGTAAGTTACAACTTAAAGGGAAGAAGATGTATGGAAATAGGAAAAACATTCATATTTCACCATGACATAGAAAGTCTCTCATGGTTTTTAAGCAGATGATAGATAATTATCTGGCAGAGATATTATAGGATGAAATCTTTCTCTGAGAGAAAACTTATTCTAATTAACTTTTGAGAATATTTTAGCTCTGATATTTTATAAGTTTTTAAATATTCTACTGTAGAAAATTAATAGGGAGAACTCCGTTCCTGGACCAATATCCTAAAATGCAAAAAAACTTACCACCATAAAAAATTAAAAGTGCATATTTTAAATACAAAAATGTTTTAAAATTATTTTCTGATATCAAAAATAAAAGCACCAACTAAGATTCCACCCCCCCAAAAAAAATGAAAAAAATAAAAAAAATAAAAAACGAGGGGAATGGAAACAAGACTTGCAAGCTAAAATATAGATTTTTTTAATTTTTTTTTATTTCAGGAAATTATGGGGGTACAACCATTTTGGTTACATGTTATGACTTTGCCGCATGCCAACCATGGTTTGAGACATGCCCTTCTCCCCCTACAATGCTCACCACGTCCATTAGTTGTGAGTTTACCCACCCCCAAGCCTCTACCCCAGAAGAATATTACTACTGTTTGAGAACCTTAGTGTTGATCAGTCAGTGCCAGTTTGATGGTGAGTACATGTGGTGCCTATTCTTCCATTCTTGTGATACCTCACTGCAGAGGATGGGCTCAAGCTCTATCCAGGAGAATATAAGAGGTGCTAGATCACCACCGTTTCTTATAATTGAGTAATAATCCATTGTATACATATACCATATTTTATTAATCCACTCATGGATTGACGGGCACTTGGGTTGTTTCCACATCTTTTCAATTGTGAATTGTGCTGCCATAAACATTTGAGTGAAGATGTCTTTATTAGAGAATGACTTTTGTTACAAGACTAAAATATAAATTTTAACTGCACCAGAGGATATTGCTTATTTCGGTACACTGAATGAGAGAAGGCATGGACCTTAACAAAGTTAGTATTTTGAAAGGAAAACACCACCACAGGCAGCCATAGACCTAAAAGGACAATCCTATAAGAATAAGCTGCAGACACAAGGGAGATGAGCAGGGAATAAGTCTTTGTATATCTCAGCAATGTATAACAAAAAGATAGCCTGAGAAATTTTAATCACAGAGCTACCCTCACACATACCTAATTTTTGAATTTTCAATAACTACTATCCCCAAACTCAGAAAAACACAATTAACTGAAATTAGCCCTGGGTATGTAGCAACCTCAGTACCTGTAATAAAAAATGCAATAGTCCCTGAGAAATAAACTGTCAACTGAACTTTTACAGGTTACACTAAATAAGGTCAACTGAAAATTAGTCACAATATAAAATTATAAAACAAAGGAGAAAAGCTACCACGAATATGAGCTAACAGAAATACCAAAAAAAAAACATTAAGTCCTAGGGCTCCAGATAGTGAAATTATGAAAAGCAGAATGTATGATAATATGTATAAAAAAAGTAAAAATTTTTAAATAGAGGAAAGAAATATGATAATTTATTAAAGACAGAAGATTTTTAAAAGTGCCAAATTGTAGTCTACATATAAAAATGATATCTTTATAAATAGAAATTCATTGTCTGTGTTAAGTAACACACAACTAAGAAAAATAAGCTAACTTGTAGATTATTGAAAGTAAAAATATAAAGATTAATATTAAATGCACGATATTAGTCAAAATAAAGTTAGCTTAGAATAACTGATAATATATATTTTGAGACAAATTTATTGTCAATGATATTAACCATAAGTCTAGTTATAAAAGTTATACTTTACCAAAAAGTTATCTTCCAATATTGCATTAAATATAATAAAAATTTAGAGAGAAAAATTAAAAATGGGTAAATTGACAAATCCACCTCATGATGAGAGACTTAAAAACCTCTCTCATAATTGACAAAATATTTGTAAGCACAAAAATATCAAAAAATTGTAAGAAAAAGGCACCATATGTATAAAAACTATGTACCTCTAATTTATGTCATATAGATTTTTCTAAGTTACATGAAAAAGTGATAAACCTTGACCATGTCTTAGACAGCAAAATGTATTTAAACTAAAATCTAAATACAGTGATCATACTGGTGACATTCTCTCAGACAGTAAGATTAGTTTAGGTATCAGCAACACAAAGAAAATTAAAAAGAGCAAATTTGTTTGAAAATTATTCAATACCATGGTAAATAATTTGAGTGAAAGAAGAAATCATATTAAAATTAGAAAAACCAAGAATGTAATAATAAAAATAGAATGCCTCAATAATGGTTGGATATAATTACTTAGCAATTTAAACCTTTACATATTTAAATTGGAAAATAATGCTGAAAATTAATATAATCATTGATACTGAAGAAGTTAAACAAACTAAATGGACATTTAAATTAGGCAATGAAAGAGCAGAAATTATGGAAATATAAAATAAAAACATAATGTAAAAAATTAATAGTCAAATCCTAGTTCTTGAAAAATACTAATATGATGTACAAAAAATTGTGTTGTGGTAGGTAAATTGCATTATTTTTTCAGAATATAAGTGGTGTTTAAATACTAAGACAAGTCCAACCTAGCCTTATAAAAAGAAGCACATTTTTATTATTCTAAGCTTCATTTTTTTACCAAAGAATAAACATGTTGATACAGAAATTAGCAATTATATGTGTGGATTTGCTAGAACAAGAAAAAATATATGACATTAGTTGCAGGAATAGACAGTAGAAGTTAAAAAGACACTTATGTTATGAAATAATGAAACATTTGACACAATATTGCCTGCCATAACATGGAAGGGATATAATGTACCTAATGAATCCTGGATTTAGGAAACTCATTTAGAAAACTAAATATTGCTAGTGTGACTTGGTTACTATTACCTGCTATTGGCTCAAGAAATTAACCCAGAAATAAATAAGCCAATACATAAAAGAGAATGAAAAGAAATCAAGAGAAACATGAAATATCTACAATTGTAACTATTTCTCATTTCCAACTAGAGAAAGATTAAAGCTAGAGGACCTTTGTGAAAGACAGCTGTGTGTGTGTGTGTGTGTGTGTGTGTGTGTGTGTGTGTGTGTGTGTAGGGATACAAAGACATGTAGTAAAATAATTTTTAAAAAATAAACAATAAATTTAAGACTCTTTGCTATCTGAAGTGGTAAGTACAAGGGATATAAACATAGAAAGGTATAGACTGGGCTTTAATGCTAATGTAATGTTTTATTTCTTTAGATGTTTGTAGGTACTTATATTGATTTTAACATTCATTATATACTTCTGTATACATAAAATATTTTATACTTAATACTTTTCACAAGAAAACATTTTTGAAACCTCTATAGATTTAACTAAAGTAAATTGCATGTGGAATAGTAGAAAATAAAAAGAACTAGAGAAATAGATGTGAAAAAACTAAAATTGCTCTTTTTAAAGCAAACCTAAGAGGAAAACTGAGATACAAATAGAATAGGTAAATTCTGGTCATATGGAAAGTCAGTGAGTTAAAGAGAGGCAATATGCTAAAATTGAAATATCATTAGTCATAGAATTAGAGAGTTACAGTAGGATTTCAGTTATGTTATTTATTAGCTTCATGATCTGGTATTATTAATTTGTCACATTTATACTTGTAATAATTATTACTATTATTATTCTTGTATATGTAACTAACATTTATTGAAAATCTACTCCATGACAAATACTATATCAAGTACTGAAATCACAGTTAAAAAGTCATTAACATTTAGAGGAGAATGTAATCTTCCTTTCCCACACACAAACACAAGTTAACAAGTACTTGCAACTTGAACGCATGTTACAAAATGACTTATTAGAGTACAGTATTCAAAACTAACCAACAGAACGTGACTAATGAAAAATACTGTTTATGGAAGGTTTTTCTGAAAAAGATGCCTTTAAGTAGACATCTGAAAAGGCAAAGGACTTGGTCATTAAGGGGTTCGTGCAGTGATATACAAGAGGGCTTCTAACACATATCAAGGTAAAGAATGACATAGAAAAATGCAGTCATTACTTAAGAGTTTGAATCATATGGTAGTTCTTTATTTATTTTTTTGAGGAACTGCCCCTTTTCTATAGTGGCTGTACCATTCTACATTTCCACTAACAGTGTGTAGGGGTTCCAATTTAGATTAAAAATGTGGTACATGCATACAATGGAATATTATTTGGCCTTAAAAAAGGATATCTGGCCATTTGCAACAACATGGATGAATCTACAGGACATTATCAGTCACAGGACAAATACTGCATGATTCCACTTATATGAGGTATCTAACATAGTCAAATCCATAGAAGCAGACCTTTCAATGGTGGTTGCTGGGGGCTGGAGGAAGAGGGCAATGGGGAATAGTTTTTCAATGGGTATAAAGTTCCTGTTATGCAAAATGAATAAGTACTAGAGATCTTCTGTACAACTGAGTACCTATAGTTGCACACTTTAAAATACGGTGTTGCACACTTTAAAATATGTTCAGAGGATAGATCTCATATTAAGTATTCTTAACAGGAAAAAAATAACAAAAAAAAACACAAAGAAATTTTGGAGGTGACGGATATGTTTAGTACCTTGGTTAATGGTATTATGGGCATATGAATATGTACAAAATCATTAAAATGTACACATTAAATGGGTGTAATTTTTATCATATTATTTATACCTCAATAAAACTGAAACAAAGAAAAATAGAGCTTGCATTTTCAAATCGAATGGAAGATCATAAGACTAGAGCAAAACGGTGAACAGAAGAGTATCTGAGGGGAGATGGCAGAGTAGGTGAGCCCTGGGAGGCAGAGCTTCCTGGTCTGGTTAAGGAATGTTGGCTTTATTCTTAGTAAAAGGAAAAAGCATTGGAACCATTAACTATGAAAGTGACATGCTTGATTTTCTGGTTCTTAAGCCTCTGCTGTGCACGAAGATGAGAAATAGAGGCTTAGAATAGGGTAGAGGACAGCGGCAATTAGAAAAGTGGAAAATTTGAACTATATTTCAGAGTGGTAAATGACAGACTTCTGATAAAATGTTTGTGACAATGAAGAAAATAAAGAATCAAAACACTTAGAAAATGTTATGTCTCTAACATGTCAGTGTATCGTAGTGTTGTTTACTGAGAAAGAGAACTGGGATATCAAGTTTATCGAGAGGGATTCTGTGGTCTTGTCTCTGTTTTGTTTTTGAAAAGCATTTAAATGTGAAATATTTTCATGACACCAACACGGAGATAGAAGGTAATAAACCGAAAATTAGTCCCACTGGCAACTGTGTTATGAGGGGGAAAACTGAAATTAAAACAGAAATCAAAACTTGTGAAATGTCTTTTGACTCACGAGACAGATAAAGTATTTCAGACAGGACATGATTGTGCATTACAAACTAAGCTCAAACACTTTTAGTATCATTTATCTTCTGTTAGATCTTTCTCTTCCAGGACAAGACCTGAGGCAAACTGATCTAAGGCTGACACTTCATAGACTTAATGGATAAAATTGTTAACTGTAGCGCCTCCCCAGTTTACAAATTCTGACCATTCTCTGCTCGAACCATCCTATGACAAATTCCAGCAAATCCTGTCCCTCTAACATCCATTTCTGAGAGGCCCGACGGTTTCCCATGATGTGTCTTTTCCCTTGCTGCAGCAGGTTAATAAACCTATCACTGTCATATTGCAGATGTGTTTCTGGAGGTCTTTGGCCAATGAGCTTTATCTGATATGTAGTATAATTCATAAATGGAGCTTAGAGGAGGTGCCTAGCCTGGTGGTGGGTATAGAATTATCAGACAAATGGTCTTTAAAAAGGAAATCATCATGAGGAGGATCATAAAGGGTAAAGAATATTGAAGTCATGTCAGATGAAAAGGAGGTTATATCAAGGAAAAAGAAATCAACTGTTGTATGCTGACGGGAGGGTGACAAATGGGAAGAAAGGGAAACACTCAAGGGGGTTTTGGTTGAGTGTGCGTGAAGACCAAACTGGATGGACAGACAGTAAATGGAGTTGATGCAGTATAGACATAGCATATAGATAATATTTCCAAGAGGCTTTGTTGAGAAATGGGAGAGTAGCTTTATGGGAATGAATAGTCATGTGTAATTTTAAAGGTTTGAATGTACTTGTGTGTTAAAGGAGATGGTTTGAGATGTCAAAAACTAAAAGGATTATACAAGGAGCTAAGTTTCTGTAAAAGGTAAGAGTGTGAATCCAGGATACAAAACTGGGGTTATCTCTTTGTGAGAAGGGGGTCAACTGCTTTATTTGTAAGTAAAGGTAAGAACACAAGTGCAATTTCAGAGAGACGGCACAGGATTGGTCAATTCTCTCTCTCTCTCTCGACCCTCCTCCTTCCCTCCCTCCCTATCTCCTCCTACTCCCTCCTGCCTCCCTTGCTTCATACATTAATTATGTATCGGAGATAAAAGCTCAAAGACACAAGAAGTTGGAAGAAAGATAGTAAGTTACGTAATTGCTATCTAGAAATTTTGAGCATCCTAATGAAAGTCAATATTTTTAGGCATTGTAAAAAGAAGATTTGATATTATAATATTAAAACTAAATCAATATTCCAACTTATTTTTCCTTCAGGATCATTCAACAATTTGTATATATTTACAGAGAAAGAAGATAGGAAATCATCAAGAAGAAAATATTAGCCCAGAGAGAAAGAATATACTGTGATGATTCTAATAGATACAGAAGTGAAAGATATGAAAACTTGAGACAGAATTAATAAGACTTGATTATGGATTGGATATACTGTGGAGAAAGGAGTAAAGGTAGCCAAGTCACTAGATTTGCAGCTGAAGCAATATGCATGGATGGCCATACCATTTACATTGATAGTGGATGGTGTAAGTTCTCTGCCATTGTGTAGCATGTATTTCTGGTGGCATTGGATTTTAAAAGCAAAATCTTGATTCAAAATAAAGCTGTGAGTAATATAAGAAGAAAATAATGGAAAATAGCCTTTTGAAATAATGTGATATTCCAGAAAGAGGTTGCATAATGTAAAAAGCAGAGGACTTCAAATAGAATCCTGAAGATTTCCAATAGTATAGAGTGAGAAAGATGAAGAGAAACATTCAAAGGAGATTGGAAAAGGGGCCAAGATATAGAGAACTGAAAAATGGGTGGGTTTATTATTACCAAACGCCATTATATGTAAGTGGTAAAAAATCAAGAAGTTCTGCTTATGGGGTAAAGTGACTAAAATTTGAATATTCCATACGAATTACTATGGTGAGTACTAATATTTTTTCTGAGAACAAGTTTAGAGTCATAAGAACATATTATCAAATCGGGATGAGTAAGGAAATATTGTGGCAATAATAAAGGCTGAATTTGTTGTTTACTGTGGGATAAGTTAAAAAAAAAAAAAAGCAAGGGTGTTCTAAATGCTAATGGTAGTGAATCAGCAAAAGGGGTGACGAAAGGGAGTGACAAAAGAGACAATCTCCTGAGAGGTGAATAGTCCTCAAGAAGTTTAACTGAAATGAAATTCAGAGCAAACCATTATCATAAATGAAAAAAGATGGAGATACTCCTTTTATTTTAACAGAGGCAAGAGGAAAATACATGCACGAGCAGATATAGTTCCGGCAGAAGGAGGATGAGGGAGTTCACATCCAACAACTTTGAAATTCTCAGGATATTACAGGACAAGTTAATATTCTGAAGGCAAAAGAAAGGGTATTAAGATTACTTATTCAGAAAATGGGACTATGCACAGACTAGAGACATATGATAATACAGTCGTATTCAGACAAAATTAGCCATTGATTTAGGTTAGAACAATGTGTCTGGTTGTGTAATTTCTTCATTTCAAGACACTTTCAAGAGAGTGTTTGAAATGGTGGACCACGGCACCTGAGTGGAATGTGAAAAAAGAAGAAGGGGGCAGATAGGTAGTCAATTAATTTCTCCTTTAAAATAACGTCTATTATAGGACTCATTACGTACATTTGTACTAACCAGGATAAGATAGGTTCTGTTTCCATTATAAAAAACAAAAGAAAGAACTCCAAAATTTCAGCAACTTAAGAAGTTAAGGTTTATTTCTTGCTTATGTACTAGCTTTATTGGTGTTTAAAAGCAGACATTCATATGGTATGTTAGGGAACAGGGTTTTTCCTTTTGGTTGCTCTGCTGCCCCAAGGTAGAGCAAAGTCCTCCACTAGATTCTCTGCATTCAACAGTTTCAGAAAGAGTGAACCAAGGATCTCATGGGAGAATCTAGGGTGGAAAATGGCATACCTCACTTATGACCATATCCCAACAGCCAGAAAAAGTCACATAACACCAACACAACTGCTATTCTCCTTGACACCCAGGGGGAGGAAATGGAAAAATGAGTATCTAGCCAGTTCTCGCTGTGGTAGACCAAATTTAAATCATATGTGTCTCCCGTTACTTTGACAAGAAAATTCTTCAGGTCAGGGGCCTTATCTATACTTATTTATCTTCAAGGTGACCAGTATGTCAGAGGGATGACTTTTCAAGAACAATAAATAATAATATGTCATAACACAGGTACAAAGTGCTAAAGTAGCTCAATAAAAAAATGAAGTAAGAAATAAGCCAATATATTCCATTTGTAATACAGCTCAAGTTAAAATGCGGCCCCAGAGCATAGTTTATCAAGGAAAGCTAGCTCTTTTAAGAGGGAAATGGCTAAAAATGTTGATTTTCTTAAATAATAGTTTATGCATAATGATAAAAATCCCCCCAAATATAATTTCACTTAGAGGATACAGCAATAGGTAAAGAAAATTTTCATTTTTATGGTGGTTTAAATTTTTTTCATTTCAAAAAACCCACATAAATTCTTTATAAAATTCAAAAATAAAATGAATACTATACATAAAAATATAATTTCATGGTAAAAAGTGATGTCACAGAGGAAAATATCATACCTTGCTTTCACTACTCATCCTGTACTAGATTATTTTGATATAAAATCTAACTTTGAAGACCTGAATTTAAAATACATTACCATTGATAGTAAAGAATAACAGAATACATGTTATCAAAGGAAAATAAAATCTACATACATGCTTATAGTTCTATATTCCTAAAGGGATAGTTTTAGATATAGTTTATTTGCTGACTTTATGCATCACGGTCAAAAATGCTAAATAATGTATGTAACAGGAGCATGCACCATTCCATCCTTAGTCTTCAAAATATTGCTCTGAGTTAGGCCACTTATTCGAGTATCAAATGAGGCCAATTTTTAAAAGTGACCACATAACTGTGTACACAAATCCTAAATTGGTACTTTTAATGGGTCCTTAGGAGCATAAAATGCCTATGTGCATATGCAAATGTTTGATTTGAAAACTACCGTTAGCTACTATTTCTAAAATTTATTTCTACAGTGTTACTGGCTGATTACACTAAGAATTGATGCAATGTATAAAATATTTCAGATGAAATGAATGATAAAAATATTCATGCTTCTCTTAATTATTCAATCTTCTCATCTCAATATAGGATATAAAATTACACATCAATCATTATTTACACTGCAAAACAAATTTAAAGCCCTAAGGTAATTCTTGCTCATTTCTGCATATATCCTACGGATTATTTTTTTGATGATGTTACAATGAGCCAAGTAAGATGCTAACTTGATTAAACAGGCTATATTTAACTGACATTTTGCAGAAGAGAACAAGAATGTGACAAGTTTTTCCTTTGGGATTGTTGTTTTATTTTGTTCTGCATTGTTTTAAAAGATATCTATTATAATGCATTCAAAGTCATCAAACAATTTCAAAACTGACATATTTCATGTATCATAAAATGTTATTTCTAGCAAATCTAAAAACAATGTATTTTATAATCTACAAATGAGAAAACTAAATTTAATATTTCTATAAAAGCTATAGAATTGTAGCTACATCATAGAAATTTCAAAACATGCAATTTTTCTTACATTCTCAAAGAAGTAGAATTATCTTCAATGAAACTGAAAACGAGCTTATTTTCACAAAACATTGTATTTACTGTTCATATCTCATGATGTTCTCTCATGTGGATAACGACAAAAATATTCTTTGAAAAGCAGGAAAAAAAACAAGTTCTGTGATGTTATCTTTAGTGGTTTTCTAAAAAATGCCAATTTTTAGTTGAATATATAATACGCTTATATACATATATATAAAACCTCTGGAACTACATTTTTATTATATTTGAAATATTACTAATCAACCATAGAACAAAAATTTAAATATATTATTGATATAAATAAATAAATACATGGAGGTTTATACTATGGATTATTGTGGATTGATTTCAATTAAAAATGGACTCATCCAGACTCTTCAATATTTGACACAATGTTTCCAACTTACTTCACAGTGTTGCTCTTAAGTTATATTGAGTTAATAGACGCAAGTCATTTAGAGACCTCCACAGGAAACGCAATCATCTTAACTCTTCCAGTTCAGCTGCTTCATGCACACCTATAATACATGACTGTATCTGCTTAGTACTTTCCTGTATATTATTTAAGATTTTAAAATCATTGTATAATTTTACACCAATTTTAGAAGTGCAAAACTGGACTCAGGCTCAGACAAACACAATTTATTCAATCTTTAAAAAGCAAGCAATAGGCACATTGAGGATTTTAAAGCTTTCAGTTTCTAAGCTCTGTGCATCTTTTCCTCCCTCCATGGTCCCCTTGGATTCCTTTCACCAGTTCTGCACACTCACAGCTCAAGTTCTGAGTGCTTTCCTTTCTCCGACGTCCTTCTTCAGAGGGTTGCTCCTGGGCTACTGTAGCTACTTCACCAAGGACTCAGAGAGAATTGACGATACCTAAGCAAAGGTACAGGGTGGCTACCCTGTAAGAAAGTCTTGAGGGAATAACAACAAAGCATAATTCCTACTCCAGGTGTCTTCCCAGGACAAAACTAAGGCTGACTTTACCTGAAACTGTGCTCTTGCCTTGAGTTTTTCTCTTCCCTATTCTGTTCACCCACTCCCTTATTGATTTTTCCTAGTGGAACTTATATAAAAAAGACCCGGACCCATTTCCCAAGGTCTGATTTTTAGAGAATAAGAATCACCTGAGGCAATTGCTAGACAGAGTTCCTAAACCCCACTCCCAGAGATTCTGATTTAACAGGTCTGGAGGGAGGCCTGATAACTCGTAATTCTAAGGAGCCCGAAGAGCACATTGATTCTGATGGTCCATGGCCGACACTTTGATAGCTCATTTGTGGAGAGCCCAAACTAATAATGTCATATTACATCCACGTTGTTGCAAACAACAAAATTTATTCCTTTTCAAAGGCCGGATAGTATTCTATTGTGTATATATACCATATTTTCTTTATTCATTCATCCGTTGTTGGTTACTTAGGTTGACTCCATACCTTGGCTATTGTGAATAGTGCCGCAATGAACACGAGAGTGCGGACATCTCTTCAACATACTGATTTCAAATCTTTTGAGTAAATATCCAGAAATTCAATTGTTGGATCATAGGGTAATCCTGTGTTTAGTCTTTTGAGGAACTCCATACCATTTTCCATAATAGCTGTACAAATTTACTTTCCCACAATGACGTGCAAGGGTTCTCATTTTCTCCATGTCCTGGCTAATGCCTGTTATTTTTGTCTTTTTGATAATAGCCATTCCAATAGGTATGAGGTGATAGCTCATTATGGTTTTAATTTGCACTTTCCTAATTATTAGTGATGTTGAGTTGTTTTTCATACATCTGTTGGCCATTTGTGTGTCTGCTTTCTAAACCAGCCACAAAAAGACAAATGCCGCATGTCCTCACTTACATGTGTGACCTAAAACAATTGCTCTCATAGAAACGAAGAGAAGAAAAGTGGTTACCCAAGGCTGGGACTGCAGGAAATTGGGAGATAATATTTAAAGGGAACAACACCTCATACAGGAGAATGTGTGGATGTTTTTTTGACATCCATTGCACAGGGTGGTAATGTAGTTAATAATAGTGTGTTGTATATTTCTAAGAGAGTAAATTTCAAATATTCTCACCACAAAAAATAATAACTATTTGTGGTGATGCATATGTTAATTAGCTTTATTCAATTATTCTACACTGTATTCATAAATCATAACATCACTTTTTACCCCATACTTGTATTCCACTATAATTCGTCAATTTCCAATAAAAAAAGATAATGTCATAAAAGAGTAGTTTTCTGCTTTTGCTGTGAATCTGAATCCCCTGGAGGACTTATTAAAACTCAATGTTGGGCCCCACTCTCTTAGTTTTAGAAATTTAATCCAAACTGCTTTCAATTCCAAAGAAGTTTAATTTCAATTATCAAGTTGAAAAGAATTACAGTTATAATTATTTTGACAGTAGAAAAAGAAAAATTATTTTATAAAATTCTAAATTTACAATATTTTGCATTACAGTTTGTAAGGGTAATTGCTTTTTATTCCCATTTTAATTGCTCAATTACTCCAAAGATGGATACCTTCTTTCTCACTAAAATTATTATATTATCGTACTCTATCGGGTAGTGTTAGGCTGGCAGTGTGGACTGTGTGAAGAAGAGTAAGGAGGGAGAGAAAATTCTGAAATGAATCCAGTGAGTGTCAGCATTTGGCAACGAATGTACAGTCATCTACAGAGTGATATCATTTTTGATCATAGTATATATTGTTATTTGTCGCTCCAGGAATTAATATTAAACATGTTTGGGGACAGGATTTGTCTTAGGAGTTTTGCAGAGCTTTGCCCTGAAGGAATGTGTGAACGTGTCGGTTTGCATTTCAAATGCTGTTACACTCGGAAGGGCGTCTCTGAAAGGCAGTAGCGGCTGTATCCCACAAGGTGCCGCGTTTCTCAGACCTAAAGGTTTGGATTTGCTTTGTAAAGCACAAGTGAATCTGTTAAAAACTACAGGCTGAGAGCTGACAATGGAGTGCCCTCCAGAACAGACAGCTTCCTGAATGGCTAAAAGCAAAGCTCTTGTTTAAACCACTCTAGACTACCTGTCTCCATTCACAATAACCTAATAAACATGGAGCCAATATATCTCTGTTTACCCTCTCTGTTAAATGATAAACTTACCTTAGAATTTAGAAGTTAACCTTTGAAAGACTTTGTAACCGTTTGCTCACGTAGATAGAATTTGTTAAAGAATCTGTAGAACCCTTCCGTAGAAGCCTTTGGAAAATCTGTTAAACCTGAGAGGAACTACCTGCTGTTATGTAAATCTGTTGCCCTTGGCAATTATTCACTATTCCCTGTAAGTTACCATGTAAGACCTCATTGGGGCTTTTTGAGACCGATGGAGAGGTCTAAGCCCCCTGAGCTCCCGCTTTGCCTATAATCTTTATAAACTTATAAAACTATATCTTTGTCTCAGTGTATTCTTTCATTTCTTCAATTTTCCATTTTTCTCTATTATTTTCTTATCCCTTGCAACTCTACCAAAAGGACCCGGCTTTTTGCGGGGAGCATTGGCCACGTTCCCCGCAGTTATTAATATTTTCATCAACATCACTATAATTATTGATGGCCCATTTTTTTCATGTGTTACCAACTATATGGTATTGGTTATCTGAGCTACCAGTCCTTTAGAAATGCTTAGGGAAAGACTAAACACAAACTCACACAAGTATGTGTGAACATGCACACACACACATGCACACACATGCACACACAAATTAATGATTTTTTGTAAGAAAACAGGCTGAATCTTTCACATTCATAGTTAAATACACAACTGAATTTATTAAAATAAATATGTTCACTATAATGTCAAAGACAAATAATTATTCTCTATTTTAATGGATTAACACCATACTGTAAATGTGTTTGCATAAAAAGTTGTCAAATTCTCTGGTTGTTTCTCCTTAAAGGCATTGTTAATATATAAAGCATTTAATTGTAGTTTGCTTTTGACCTTTCTGTCAGTAAGAAGCAGTGCTATGAAAAAATGTTATGACAGCACGATAGTTTTTTTAAAAAGAAATAGTGAATTAGAAACTTCTGTGAAGAAATCTATTAGGTAAAAGATAGTCTATTGTAGCCAGAAATATGGGTTTATTTGAATATAAAAAGGCATTTCTGACCTAAAAGTCACAAATTTGACCAGATATATTAATATACTTGAAAATGTCAAGGTCAAGGATCATAAAATGTCATTTGTTTAGAGTTAGTTAACTTATTCTTTTATCCATCTGCTATATTATCTCAACATGTGACTTATTGGTACAATTCATTACAGGGTGCTATATACACACAAATAACTCACAATACAAGAAATGAAGCAGATGAAAAAGAAAAACAGTAAAAATTTAGCCTAGAATTTCAATTTTTGTAGAATCTGCTCCATATGACTCTTTTTGTGCTCTGTTTAGGCATTCAAAAGTAATATTGACATTTTATATCATAAAAAACAATATTTCATTTTTAGGACAGGTCCAGGGATAGTAATGATAGATTTATGACCATGCCAAGATCATTACATGGATAAAAATACAGCAGAATGTCAAGAAATCCTTAGTCAGCTTTTCACATAGCCTGAACCTTACATCCTTGGAGGTGACTTTGATCTTAATTCCTACCCAGAGGATTTCACCTTACAGCTCCATTTGCCATATTTCTTACAGAACACTTAAGCACTGGGAAATTTTGAAGACTCTTTTTTAAAAAAAATTGCCTTTAACTCTTAGACCAGGGACAGACAAATGAGCCATTTGTTCTCTTGTCTCATTTAAAGGCAAAGAACATACTGAGTACATTAAGGAAGACATAGCAGCCTGAGTACCTAAGCTGGGAGGTAATGTACCATGAGGCAGTGATCAAAACCCATTTTGCCCTGAAATTACTTAGTATTAATCGTCTTGCAATTATAAACCAGTTTGGATGAATATGCATATTTTTATTTCCAATTAGTATACATGTGCAATATTTAAATGATTAATAATTAATAAATAATTCTCACTTTCGAAATGTATATTAGAGTAGAAACAAATATTTAGCTATTTTGATCTATCAAAATGAAGTACAATGATCAATAAATTGTTATAAATTCATAGCAGAAAGCATTTCAACTTACACTCTGTTATTTATGTTTCATAACTATAATCCAAAATATGGAATGAATATATTATTAGGAAATTATTGATTTATTATAAATATGTTCAACACATACACACATATATATATATGTATCTCAAAGAGCTTATCAGTTAGCAACTATGATGATAGGACACGGCCATAAAAACATATAATTAAATAGAAGAGTGAGAATTGTCCTAAGATTTTCAAAAATTGTCATAAGTCTTTTTTTGTTTTATCTCATGTTGTTGATATTCCTTATTTTTCTCCAATATCTTGAAATATGATGAACATTCTATTCTAGTGGTAGTGTATGATTGAATATATACTAGTTAGGGCACATGTGTTGTTCGTATTAAGAAACAGAATATGGAGATAATTTGAAGCAGATCTTAAAGGTTGGCCATTGGAAGAGAAAGAGCATTACAGTCAGGCAGGATGTCAGTCTGAGCAAAGGAGAAGAGCTAAGGAATTCCTTGACGTTCACTGGGATGATACCAACATATTATTCCTGAGTTGAGTCACATTTGTTAAATAAATATTGCCTTCCGGGTCTAGTTCAAGGATTTCTAAAAAGTGTGTGTGGGTGTCTCTGTGTGTGTGTGTGTGTGTGTGTGTGTGCATGTACACATGCATAATTGCGTATGAACATATTAAATGAATGCAAAATGGACCCTGCTGCTTAAGTCCCTTGGTGGTCAAATTTAGTCGTAGGTGGATACTTTCACATTCAAAGAATTTGCTCATGGATTCTTCTTTGTAGTGATAAAATATTCATCTAATATACAAAAAACCGCTACTGTAAAAATGTGATTTTTTCCAAATATTTTTTTTAAATGTCATTGGAAACATAACCCAAACAGCTCAGTACAACCAAACAGCTCAGTACAACCCAAACAGCTTAGTTGGGGAATGGTGTTCTTGGTTACAATCTGATAGAAGGAAATCTCTATGTGCCCAGAAATTAGACCCATAGGATGCATTTACCCAGACCATGTAAACAAATTTAGTGATATTTAAAAATTTTGTTTCTGTTTGATAAAATGGTTTTTTTTTCCCCCTTTTAGTAAATACGCAGCAGTGGGATTGCTGGATCAAATGGTAGGTCTACTTTTAGTTCTTTGAGGAATGTCCATACTATTTTCCATAGAAGTTGTACTAGTTTGTAGTAGTTTGCAGTTGCACCAAGTTATACTAGTTTGCAGTGTATAAGTGTTCCTTTCTCTCTGCACCGACAACAGCATCTGTTGTTTTGGGACATTTTGAAAAGAGCCATTGTCACTGCAGTTAGGTGATATCTCATTGAGTTTTTTTTTTTTTATTAATTGAAAGTATTTTATTTATTTTTTTAATTCAGGATATTATGGGGGTACAAACATTGTGGTTACATATAATGCGCTTGTCTCACCCACACCAGTATTACAAGCGTGTCCTTCCCCTATATAGTGCACTACACTTCCATTAGTTGTGGTTTTTGCATTTCCCTGATGATTATAGACATTGAGCATTTTTTCCTGTGTTTTTTGGCCATTATTCTATCTTCATTTGCAAAGTTTCTGTTCATGTCTTTTGCCCACTTTTGAATGGGGTTGTTTGATTTTTTTCTTGCTGATTTGCTTGAGTTCTTTGTAGATTCTGGTTATCAGTCCTTTATCGGATGTACAACATGCAAATATTTTCTCCAATTCTGTAGGTTGTCTATTTGCTCTATTGATTGTTTCCTTGGCTGTGCAGAAGCTGTTTAACTTAACTCCCATGTATTAATTTTTGCTGTTGCTGTGACTACTTTTGGGATCTTCTTCATAAATTTTTCGCCTAGGCTGATATATAGAAGAGTTTTTCCAACATTTTCTTCTAGAATTCTTATAGTTTCATGCCTTAAGTTTAAGTCTGTTATTCATCTTAAATTAATTTTTGTGAGTGGTGAGAGGTAAGGATCCTGTTTCAGTCTTCTACATGTGGCTATCCAATTTTCCCACCACTGTTTATTGAATAAGGATTCCTTTCCCCAGTAGATATTGTTGTCTGCTTTGTCAAAGATTAAATGGCAATATAAGGATGGTTTTATATCTGGGTTATCTGATCTGATCCATTGGTCTATGTCTGTTTCTGTGCCAGTACCATGCTGTTCTAGTTACTGTAGCCTTGCAGTACAGCTTGAAGTCAGGTAAAGTGTTTCTTCCCAATTTGCTCCTTTTGCTTAAGGTTGCTTTGTCTACTTGGGCCCTTTTCTAGTTCCATACAAAGGGTAGAATTATTTTTTCTAGATCTGCAAAAAATGAAATTGGTATTTTAATGGAGATTACATTGAATCTGTAAATCACTTTGTGTAGTATAGACATTTTAACAATGTTGATTCTGCCAATCCACGATCATGATATGTTTTTCCATTTGTTTATATCCTCTGTGATTTCATTCCTCAGTGATTAATTGTTCTCCTTATAGAGGTCTTTCACCTCCTTGTTTAAATGTATTCCTAGGTACATTATTTTCTTTGTTGCTATTACAAAAGGAATTGAGTCTTTGATTTGATTCTCAGCTTGACTGTTGTTGGTGTGTAAAAATACTACTGATTTGTCTACATTGATTTTGTAATCTGAGACTCTGCTGTATTTATTTATCACTTCCAGGGGTCTCTTGGCAGAGTCTTTAAAGTTTTCTAGATACTTGCACTCGAATGTTTATTGCAGCACAATTCACAATTGCGAAAATGCGGAATCGACCCAAGTGCCAATCAATTCATGAATAGATTAATAAAATGTGGTGTATGTATACCATGGAGTATTACTCAACCACAAAAAATGAATTAATACCTTTCGTAACAACCTGGATAGAACTACAGACCATTCTCCTAAGTGAAGTATCACAAGAATGGAAAACAGACAGCACATGTACTCACTATTAAATTGGAACTAACAAATCAGCACTCATGTGCACATACAGACATAAAACCCAATGGAAATCAAGCAGGTGGGATGGCAGAAGAAGGGAATAGGTAAAATTCCAGGTAACTGGTACAATGCACACTATCTGGGTGATAGGCACACTTATAACTTTGAGACTCAAACTGTACAAAAGCAATTAATGATCCAAAACATCTGTACCCCTGTAATATTCTGAAATAAACAATAAAAAATTTGTTTCTAGTGATTAATGTTTAATATTATTTGGATTCATTATGTGATATCTTTATTTTGCCAGGACTATCTTGAAACTTTAAAAAATGTATAAAGTTATCTATAGGTTAAAAACAATATTGTACATTTTAAAATGTTTAATATCAATAACGAATAATAAACACAAAAAATAAAATTACGTACATACACACAATGGAATATTATTCAGCCATAAAAAAAGAATGAATCCTATAATTTGCAACAACATGGATGGAACTGAAGGGCAGCTTGTTAAGTTAAATAAGCTAGGCACAAAAAGACAAATATCCCATGTTCTCATTCATATGTAGAAGCAGAAAAATTGTTCTCATGAAGGTAGAGAGTAGAATCATGGACACCAGGAGCTGGGAAGAGGAGGGGGAAAGTGGATAAAGAGGAGTTGGATAATGTGTACAAAAATATAGTCAGTCAGAAGAAATAAGATTTAATGTTAGGTGGCGCAACAGGGTGACTACGGTTAATAATTTATTGTATCTTTCAAAATAGCTAGAGGAGTGGATCTGGAATGTTAACACAACAAAATCATGATAAATGCTTGAAGTGATAGATATCCTAGTTACCCTGATTCGATCATTACACATTGTATGTTTTGTATCAAAATATTTCATGTGTCCCATAAATATGTATGACTATTATATACATATAAAAATTTAAAATAAAATCAAACAAAAACAAAAAAAATTAAAAAGAGATTATTTACCATCATACTGGAAGGTGTCTCAGTAGCTAAGAGGCGGAATAAAGATTTCAAATGCTCATGAGAAAATATATTTCCCTAAACTTGCAAGAAGACAGTATGGTACCTTTTTTATTTTATGAATAAGTGAAAAATATTCATTATATTTATTTTATTATGACTGAGGCTGAGAATTTTTTCATATGTTTAAAATGATACTTTATTTTTATTAAAAATTGTTTGCTCATATTCTATCTTTTCCTAACATGCGTTAGTCTTTTTTATTGGTTTGGACTATGACTATTTTAAGAAAATTAATTTTTTTCCTGTGGCTTGTGATGGACATATTTTCCCCTTAGTTTGACATTTTTCTTTTGGATTTATTAGTGTTGAGCTTGAAGTTTCCTTATAGAATATTTTGTATTTATGTGGCACATGTATCCACCCTTATTTTTAAGACTTCTGGATTTTTCTTATGTGAAAAAGTCCTTTAGAAACTCTAAAAATATTTTTAAAAAATTCAATCACACAATGTCATTTATTATTTTTAATTTTAATATTCAAAACACAGTTATTTAAATAGCAATCCAAATGAAGCTTGTTTTGGTATAAGAAATGAGTAAGGATTCCAATTTTATATATATATATATGAATATATACATTTTAAAGTAGTCATTATGAAACCATTTATTATATAAGCTATCTTATCTCTAATAATTTAAAATATTATATTTCCATATGTAACTGTGTCTAATTGGGAGGTTTTATCTTTTTCCAGTGATTTTTATATCAACATATTTGTTATATTGCCCATTTATGGATGTTATAATATCTTTCAGGGTTAGTGCCCCTCATTGCTCTCTTCTCCTTCTCCTTACTATGATATTTTCATTATTATTTTTAGTTTTTTTTCTTAATTTTCATAAGAGCTTTGAAATCACCTTGTCATTTTACCCAGCCCCAGATGTGTGCTTTTTAGAAACAAATTAAAATCATGCTTATTATACCTCACTTTGAAGGATGGGCTCAATCTCTATCAGGATAATATAAGAGGTGCCAGATCACCATTGTTTTTTGTGGTTGAGTAGTATTCCACGATATACATATACCACTAAAATGTTTGCACTCCCATAATATCCTGAATTAAAAAAAAAAAAGACCTGAAAGGAAATTAAATTCATGCATTAATGTAGTAGATTTGATATCTTCTTGACATTAAGTTGTATTTTTGAAAAACATAATATATTTCTGCATGGATTAAAAATTCATTTCTTGCTCTAAGCACTATTTTGTTTTCTTTTCATTTTGGCTGCAAAATCATTTAGATTATCCTTCACTTTTTAAAATTTATTTTCAATTTTATTATCTATTTTGGTGTATACCTTACACTTTAAATATTTGGTAGCCTATCTTTCTGGTCTGAGGTGTGGAAATATTTATAAGCATAAAATAAACTATAAGAATAATGACAATTGAGTGTGTCCATACTTTGTGGGAATCAGTTTAATGTGTTATTTCATATCTTCACAACAGTCAATAATATATAGCTTTCCTTGGCTTGACCTCTGCCTTTCTTGGCAAATTTATTGGAAGTAGTTATTGCTAATGGACTAGTGCTTGAAATAATCTTAGGCCTTCATCCAATATCTTTGCAAAGAACTCTCAGACCCGCATTCCTATAGCTCTTTCATTTCCTGAAACCTATTTACTCTTAAACATTATATACATATTTTTTCAAAATATAATGGGCTTTACCTATCTCTACCCTGTTGTACCCCTGTTCTGTAAGTCTCTTTTGTGCAGAATAACTCAAGCACAATAAATGGGAGAAATATACTATCTTAATTGGTAACAGGGGAAATTTTATACCTACCATTTACTAAACAGGAGGATTAGTTTCCGTATAAACATTAAAATTATATGATGATTATAGTATACACGTATTCAAAAAACAAAAATCTCTTTGGCTAACGGTTCTATACTGTTAAAATATCCTTAGATAGAATGGCTTTTTTTTGCTTATATACCATTTAGAAGTTTGATATAATTTTCCAAGAAATAAATTATGTTAACACACAATTTAGCTTTAGTTTATTTTATTCATGGATTAAATAAGCTAACTAGTAAAACTATACACTTCCAAACTGACACTGATTGTTACTCCTTCCAAAAGTAAGATGTATTTATTGGCTGATATGAACAATATGATTGGTAGAGTTTTGAAGAAAAGGAATAACATAAAACCTACCTTAACTTGAGGTATTTCTGATTTATACTTATAGGTAGACATAAAATTTTTTGTTGTCAGTCTGGAAACTGACAACAAAAAATAACCAAACATAACTACCATAGTGTAATTGATATCTATTTACTAATGAAGTAAAATTACAGTCAAATAATAGACACCAGTGAGTCAAAGCAGAATATCATGCTTCACATAGATAATATTTTTATAAAAGTCTCTCTGGTGATGAACATTTACCATATATAAATAGAAACAATAGCCATACACACACACACACACACACACACACATGCACACACATACATACCACTGTTTATATTTGGTATATATGTGTATATGTATATTTGGTATATATATGTAATACCATTTTTTACTTTTTATTTTTCTTTTGATTATAAGCGAGAAAAGGAATGCTAAAACATTTATATTGTATTTAGTAAGAATAAAAATAGAGCCATTTAAATAGAATTCTTAATGAATTCATTTAATTCAAACTTGTAAACTATTCCTCTTGACATTAATTTATTTCACAAAATACAAATTTGCAATTTGATGGTTAACAAAATAAGTTACACACTGAATTTATCTTGATGGCTAAATATAACCTTAGCAATTGGCAGTAGAACATGTGAATAAATTACATTTTTGACAAGCTTTCACAAGAATTAAAACACACAAAGCACACTCAAGAGAATAACATTTAGAGTGGCTAACTATACTTGGAAAATAAACACTGGTTTTATATTAATCTAGTTTATTTATTTTTATTAAGGTTGGCATTGATTCAAAGTTTTAAAATATTATATTATATTAAAAGCCAACATAAATTTTCAGAAATCTCATCACTACAAAATTTTACCTGAAAATTTACTTTAAAACAAGAGAACATTCAATTCTGGGATAAGGTTGCACAGAATATGTCACACCCTGGTGTTTAGCAAAATGAACAGCTAAAACAAAAATATGGTAAAGGTAATTTAACAAAAATGGAAAAAAGCCCAGAGTGAAAAACCAAAGAAGAAAAATGAAGAATCCTATTTTTAAAACATAAGAAGACAAAAATATCTGTATGTGGACCTGAGAGAAGTAGCATAAATTTCGAGGCATCAAAATCCTCCACTCTTAATCTGAATAGAAATTAATAATTTGGAAAATCTTGAGAATTTGCACTAAAATTCTCGAATATAAGTGGGGAGGCATATGGTGAGAGGAAAGTGGGCTGAATAATTATGCTTACCTTTTCCTATTTGGACAGTAAAATAGTAAAAGTATTTTGCTGGGATGATTAGGTGAAATAAGGCACACACAAAAAAATCCTGAAGGCCAGCACGGTGGCTTATGCCTGTAATCCCAGCACTCTGGGAGGCAAAGGTGAGAGGATTACTTGAGCTCAAGAGCCCAAATTCAGCCTGAGCAAGAGCAAGACCCCATCTCTACCAAAAATAGGAAAATTAGCTGGTGTGGTGGTACATGCGTTGTAGTCCCAGCTACTTGAGAAGCTGAGGCAAGAGGATCCCTTGAGCCCGGGAGTTTGAAGTTGCAGTGAGCAAAGATGATGCCACTGCACTCTACCCAGGGTGACAGAGCAAGAGTCTGTCAAAAAAAAAAAAAAAAAAAAAAAAAAACCCTGAGAATTGAAAATTTCATGTCCAGATTTATGATAGAATATATAAGATGAATATCCCTCTTACTGAAAAAAAACTAAAAATGAGTAAGACATTTTTTAAAAAATATTATAGCACAATAGTCAATAGCAAGGTCACATTCCCTGTGTCTGAAATTCAAGTCTATAATTTATTAACTCACTTGCATTAATAACCCTTTTTTTTTTTTTTGCCTCTAGGAAATGAGCACATAATAGTATATAGGATTAATTTTAAGAATGAATGAATATATTATTTAAAACACTCTTTGGTTTTTCTCTTCCTACTCCTCCTTTTTTCCTTCTTAGTATATTACACTTGCTATGTCAATATTATTATTTTAAATGTGTGATAACTTTCATAACAAAATAGAACACAAAAATACATACTTTTGTAGTATTATCAATCATATATTAAAATTTGTTTAAATTTATCACTTAGTACTAGTTTTAGCTAGTAAAAATTACAAAATAAGATGGTAGACATTTTTTATGGAATTAATGTTTCCATAATGCAGGTGGACTTTTATGACAGATTCAAAGCTGGCTCATATCTTCACAGGAATTTTTTACAAATTCCAAATTGTTGGCAAAACAAAACGAAAGACAGAAGTGGGGGTTAGAGTCTTATATTCATCAGAAAGATCATTCATTATCACAGTGTGATTTCTCATCCTTTCAATACTATGTCCTATGAAGCTAACAAAAATATAGATATTATATCAGGGAAATGTTACCTTATAACATTCATGAAATAAACAGGTTTTTGATATCTGAAGGCATCACCAGTATGATATCAAAGCAAATGGCCAACCCCCACAGCACCACTGGAGCATAAGCAAAATTAAATTTAAAAAAAAGAGAGATTGGTGCCGATTATGAAAACAACATAGAAAGAAAGAAAGAAAGAAAGAAAGAAAGGAAAGAAAGAAGAAGAAAGAAAGAAAGAAAGAAAGAAAGAAAGAAAGAAAGAAAGAAAGAAAGAAAGAAAGAAAGAAAGAAAGAAAGAAAGAAAGAAAGAAAGAAGGAAGGAAGGAAGGAAGGAAGGAAGGAAGGAAGGAAGGAAAAATAGTATGCGAACTGCACACAAAACATTTCAATCTAGAAAAATATGTAACCAAAGAATAGGAGGAAATGTCCTACCACAAAACCAAGACAAATCAATCAAGTTATTGAGAACAAGAGTTAAATGAAACAAGAGACGAAAGAAAATAACAAACAGAATGGTATAATTGGTAGAGTTCAGATGTCAGGAAGCAAGTTCAATAACCAAAATCACATTCTAGAAACATAACTAAAGTAGGAATCTTAAAGAACAGAATAGATACAGTTGAAAATCAAATTTCAGATACAGAGATAAAGCTTGATATGAATACAATTCATCTAATAAAAAAGACAAATTTGAAAGTTTATAAATGTTTATACAATTATGGGAAAAAAGTTGATTGATGCTGAAAATGACAGCTAGTGCTCAAAATTGAAAAAGAAAAATACGAACTGAATTATAAAGAAAGAAGAATATGCTCCTGTCATGAATGTTTGGTTAGAATTGCTTTTCTTCACCAACATTTACCATCAAAATACAGAAATTCAAAGTTAATGAGAAAAAAATAGTTATTCAATTAGCCAAGAAATAAAAAATTCATGTCCCATACAAGTTAGGAAAAAACAGTCACATATCAGAATTTCCTCTACAACAAAAATGGAGAATAAAATTGTGCAACACCTAAAAGGCAAAAAAAGAAACAAAAAACTATTAAGCACTGAGGTTATATATACTCAGATATACTCAGACAAGAGTATATATGCATTTATATGTATTTATAAATATAAATTATGTAAATTTAAATACATGATAAATATATATATATATTTGAAGATAGAATAAGATGATGAGGAATCAAGATGAAAAACCCACAGTGAATGAGGATGTAGAATGCTCTGCTTATACCCAGAGCTCTTCCTTCAGAGGCCTAGTAGCAAAATTAAATACTGTTTCAAAAAATACTGTATCAAATCAGTTATGACAGCTATGTGTTATCACATCAATTACAAAATTATACATAGACATAACAATTCTTAGGCCCTGTCTCTATTTCTGAAAGCCTGTCAGACTTTCAGTTCGCAAAGGGAACGACGACGTTTGATGGGCGTGTGCGACAGTACAGAAAGAATGTTTTTCTACAGTGGTTAAGTCAAGAGAAAAGAGGTGCTAAAAAGGGCCACGTCCTCTGACATGAACCTTTTCTTCTCTTTGCTGGCAATACACTATACTTTTTTCTTCACCTTTCTGGGAGTTATTTTTTCTCTCTAGTTGCTAAAACCACAGATTCTTGGTAAAAATTGTGTCTATTTTTGTTCTGCATTCAGCCTCTTTGGGAAGGAGATAGATCCTATGTGTGAGTCTCTTATGATTTTGAAATCTTTTACAACATGGTAGAGTATCACACAGATGTTTTGTAGTATAAACAGAAACTCTATTTAAAAGGAAATTATTTTTGGTAGGAGATAGACCAAGATAGTGGACAGGAAACATTTTATAAGAAATGCTACCAAAATTTGTCACAGGACACAAAATTGATGATTTTTGCCATACTCACACAGAAGTGAAGCATATTGAATGTAAATGCCAAGAAAACATCACTATTCAAAATGATTGCAAAACCAGAATTATGTTATATACAAAAACTAACCCTACAATTAATCAAAATTTCACTCAATTCCATGTCCACAAACCATCTAAAGCAATTTTACAAACAGTTAATTGTCCTACAGCATGAACATTTGGCTTAAGAAATTGGGATGAAGAATGCCTTACAGGATACCTGTACAGGATACCTGACATCCCTTCAGTGAACTGAAGAGGGATTCATTTGCGTATCTTTCCATTCTATATTGACTTCAAGGACAAACATAAAATGAACAGCAAAAGGTAATAGGTTGAGATTTTAGCTTACCAGAGAGTTAATAAAGAGTAATTAGTCATTGTTTTCCACTTAACCCCCAAAAGGACAACAATGGGTAACTAATATCTTATCATACAAATGAAGAAATTGAATCTGGAAATGATTACTTTTGAAAAATTGCAAGACTATAAAAACAATAAAGCTCCCACACAAAGCCTAGGTTGGGCTAATAGCGATGCCTAAATTTTTCCCTTCATTCCTCCCCCAGAATTGACCCAAAACATCTAAGCTCTCGACAAGGATTAATACCTAGAAGACTAGAGTAAATGTCCTGTCCAGATCCCTTCCAAGCTGAAGATCCTGTGGAATAGTTATAGGTCAGAAGCAACTCTATAAGGAGCTGTCAAAGAGAGCAAAAAGACTGAAAACTAAAAGGAAGAAATCTCCATTGGTGATAGAAATATCGTTTGATTTAACAGACAATCAAACCAACTAATGATTTTCTCCTTCATGTTGAGTACCGTAAATTTCCAGAAGCCATTGTGCAACACTAACTTTGTTTTCTTGTTGTTCCTACAATTAATGTTGTCCCTCAATATCTAGCTTTTGAACTGCCTCTGTGTCTGTTATCAGTACTTAGTACTTAGTTTTGACATAGTGGTCTGACTAGTGATAGATTAATTTCTTGGGCCTCCTTTTGAGGAGGCCCAAAAGTTCATGAGTTAAAATTCATGAGTGATCCCATAGTAGCCATGGTGCCACCATATTGGGCAGTTCCAACTAGGATGTGAACTTGAATTTGATTTTTAAAAAGTCCACTCACATTTCAGGCAATTGCTTCTAGGTCTGTAATTTATAATAAATGCCAATTTTGTCCATATATTTTTAATATTTTTGTTGGTTAAAAATATCTATTTATATTTGAATCTGGAGTGCTAGTATCAAAGAGGGAGAATAAACTGTGAGGGAATGTCACAAACGTGTACTTGTATATACATAGTCTTATGTAAACATAGAAAGAAATGAACCTAAGTGACTTGTAGATGTGAAACTAAAAAAACAAATAAACAAACAAAAATGACATATTTGGTCATCTCAGAAAATGAAATCGAATAATGAATTCTGACACTACCTTAATGTTTTCAGTGCCCAATCTAATATTATTATGTTAGTCAATGAACAAAGATGCATTCAGCCTGTGCTACCTTAATGATGTAGTTTCACTGCTCTGATGGATCACGGTTAATATGAAAACAATGAAGAAAAGACTAAGAGAAACTAATTGAATAATTAAAAATAATAGCCAGACCAGGTTTAACAGCCATGCTAAATGTGTGAAGGTTAAGCCCTGCATTCTTAGCTTTATATGTGTGTGTGTGTGTATGTGTGTGTGTGTGTTTATGGTATATACAGGTACCTTAATATATATGTGCACATATATGTGTATATGTATATATCAATGTTTAGAAATATAATAGTGATGCCTGGTACATTTTGGACAAAATAATAAATATAAAGATAACTAAGTCTGTTGAGTATTTTTATATCACATCACTGCTATGATAATTTTTTTATTTTATTATCTTTCAACTAAAACCTCAAGAAGCTACTTGTAAAATATTTCTTGATAAAGGCCCAAGAACATTTATATGTGTATCTATAAGTGTTAAAATTTATTAAAAACAAAACCAAGTCTTTACAATTGATTGAAGCCGAATGGCCTCTTAGATAAAAAGTCTGTCTACATATCATCATTAATGTGGATTCTAGACATCCGTCACTTTTGTTCTTTTGCAACTTCATTTCCACTTGGAAGAGGCTCAACATTATATTTTCCTGACAGTTGAGAGCAGGATATATGACATCGGATTTTGTGCAAAAGTAGAATATTCTCTCCTCTAACATCCTCAGATGGAAATTGTATGTCATTAGAGTATTATTAAAAACAATGTGAGTTTTCAATCCAAGAACATGCAATGCCCTTCTATTCACTTATCTTCCTTCATGTATTTCATTAAAGTTTTATAATTTTATGACATAAAGGACTAAATAACTTTTGTCAGATGTATTCCTAAGTACAGTGTGTTTTCCATCTGTTGGTGGTTTATAAAAATACAATTGACTTTTGTATTTACCTTATTTATTTTTGACTAATGTAATTTTTATCAATTTTTAGATATTTATTTTGTTTGTTAATTTTAAAATCTCTTGTTTGCCATGAAGACTATCAGAATGTCATAATCTTCAAATAATAAAAGTTTTCTTTCCTTGCAATAGTTATTCTTTTATTTACTTATTTTTAAATTTTTCACTTACATATCTCCATCAGAGTGCTGTACAAGCAGTAGAAGCTGGCTGCCTTGACATGTTCCCAAGTTTAAAGAATATACTTTTAACATTTCACTTTTACACGTTATTTTTGCTGTAGGTTCTTGTAAATATAGTTTATCAAGTTATGGATTTTTAATTCTATTCTGAGATTTTTAAGGTTTATTATTGTCAATTATTTTATTTGTTTTTATGAATATGTAAAAATTATATTTTCTGCCTTATATTAAAATACATTGAAAAATTTCTTACTGCAGAAGAAAACTTGCATTCCTTAAATATCTAACTTAATTAGAATTTGTTATCTCCTTAATTTAAGATTATTGCAACTATGCTTATTTGAGTAATTCTAAGTGAAATCAGTTATCATTTATCTACGCATATATTTATATCTATAGTACGATGACTATAACTCAACCACAAAATGTTGAATGTTACAGAAAAAAATATCAATGTATGGAGAATAACGCTAATGAAAATGTAAACACTCATGTGTAAATACTATAGAATTGACCCTTTGTATCTGTTGGTTCCACACCTGTGGATTGAACTAACTGAAGAAGGAAATACTTTAAAAAATATATCCCCTCTGTACTGAACGTGTAGAGTTTTTTTTTCCTTGTCATCATTCCCTGAATAATACAGTACAACAATTTACATACCATTTACATTGTTTTAGGTATTATAAGTAATCTAGAAATAATTTAAATTATGTGCAAGAATGTGCATATGTCGTATACAAATAGTACATTATTTTGCATAAGGGTCTTCAGCATCCGGATTTTGGTGTTCCTGGGGGCCTGGAACAAATCCTCCATAGATACAAGGATGACTATATATGTATGTGTTTCACACATGTACCTATATGAATATATAAAAATAGTTAGAAAATTTAGAAAAATAGTTAGAATCCTGGTGTTTGCCGCCAACAAGGCATTAACGTACTTTTGTCTGTTGGCTTTGTCTAATAACCTGTTAATTGTGACTTCATATCAATGTCAGGAGAGGAAATATTATTAATTAAGAGTTCTCAAACATTAGTGACACTAATTGTTTAATTGTTTCAAGTAAACTTTCTATAAATTATCAAAATTGTTCCATGTTTCAGTTTAACCCATTTTATATTTCCTGGCTTCTTGTTCAACTTTTTTAATACTGAAAAAATGTTTAAAAAATTAATTTAATCATAGTTCCTCCCGTGTTGTAACACATCTCCTTTCTCATGGATATAGTATAGGTTTACCTTAGATTTAATTTATGTCCTTGAAATTTTGGGGGTTTTGGTTTTTTTTTAGAATTGATGGAAAGAAAGAAAAAAAGTAGAGGTGCTTTTCTTTACATGTGCAGCCATTCTTATTCTATATATTAGTAGTCCATTCCTTTGGCAAAAATTCAAACAGCCTCCTAGAAATCCCCTGGCTTTTTCTGTTTCACTCTATGAAGTGGCTCTGTCCATTTTCCACATTGCAACAAAGGAGAATTGTGAACAATCTATAGAGAAAAGCAAGGGGCATGGGGGTCGCTGCAGGTGAGAATCAGGGTACCCCTGAAATGGAAGTAAATGATGAATTTTTTACTTCACATCATTACCATTTTAATCTGATTGAATGCAAATAACACACTGAACTAGAACATGTGTTAGGAAATGTACATTGGATACTTTACTTCTAGTCAGTTGAATTTAATGCTGTTTATGGTTTAAAAATTTCAACTGAAATATAAAGAATGGTAATAATTGCAAAGTCATTGCTAACTTGCTGTTGAGGTATATTCTCACATTCTTCTGCCTCATTTGCAAATTCTGTAAAAATGAGATCTATTTTCTGACAGGTCATTTGTCATTCTTTCCCTTTTTATTACAATGCAGATCATTTCAACTCAGCACCAGGAATAAATGCAACCATCTTATTCTGTTACTTCTTTGAATTGGGTATTTTATGTGAAAAGGATCTAATCTACAATAAATATTAATATGTCACTGTTTTAATGAAAAAAGGCTATCTTGAGAGCATTAATGTAGTTGCAGATAGTAATTGTGGGGCACTAGGGTTAAATGGATAGCCAAGAGATGTGAAGTGAAACCATTATATCATTACAGGTTGGTAATCACATATGGTGTACACTATTCATCCTCGGATTTAATTTAAATCAGCAAGAATGGAGCTTCATAAAGTCATACTTTAGAAATAGGCTAGCTCTTATAATAATACAATATCATCCCTTCATTTAATAAATGGGAATATTAAAATTTCTATTGAAAAGTTATTAACTTTTTCTCAAAATCACATAGCCACTCATGCTAATATACTATAATGCATAATAGATTATTTAAAATTTCACAATATCAATATTTATATGGCAATATACTTAACGATAAGGTAAATTTATTTATATAATGCATCTGAGTAGTTTTCTCAGATATTTGAGAGACTTCCTTTTGGGTGAGCTGCCTATGTTACTCTCAGTACATATTTGAAAGGTAAAATTTTAAAAATGAAGAGTTAGTGTAATACAAACTCTAATCCTTCCCTAATTTACTGCATTGGTTTCTTAAGAAAAAATAAACCCACATATTTTTATTATGGTACAAGTTAGGTTTTGTAAAATCCCATTACTGGGTGTCTACGCAAGTGAAAAGAAGTCATTTTAAAACAAACAACACCTGTACCCAAATGTTTATGGCAGCGCAATTCACAATTGCAAAGGTATGGGATCAACCTAAGTGCCAATTAGCTGATGAGTGAATAAAGAAAATTTGGCATGTATATACAATAGAATATTATTCAGCCATATCAAGGAATGAAATAATGTCTTTTGCAGGAACTTGAATGGAACTGGAGACCATTATCCTAAGTGAAGTAACTCAGGAATGAGAAAACAAATACCGCATATTCTCACTTATAAGTGGAAGCTAAACAAGGGGTATATATGGTCATAAAGTAGTGTGCTGAACATTGAAAATAGCTCTATATTTTACAGGTAATTTTAAGTATACTTTTTATTCAAATTTAAGAGCTACTTCTTTTTTATTAACTTGCCAGAGAACCAGCTATTAACATTATATTAATTGTATATCAATCTATTGAAAGAAGAAAAGCAAAAACAGCCCGAATTATTTAAACATTCATAAGACCATAGATGCAGAAAATAGCACAATTATAGCTTTTTTAATTTTAAAAATATAGATAGATCAACCCAAGTTATATCGGGGATGGTGTTTTATCTCAGTTATTGGATCTAGAGGTCACTGCTGTTATCATTTTTCCAGTCTTCCTGCTTCTTGCACTAAGTTTAGTTTCCATAAATCAGCCACAAGTAACCTTTTAAAACCTAAAGCAAATTTTTGTCACCTCTTTGCTTGAAACTCTGCAAGGGCTCTGCATTTTGTACGGAGAATAATGGACTGGAAGACTTTGCATGATCTATCCCTCCAACATTACACACAAGCCCTCTTGTTTCTCTGATATGCGCAAGCACAGCTTCCCCCCTTACTCATCTCTGCTGCAGCCACACTGACTACTTTGTTGCTTCTTTAATATGAGGTACATGCCTCAATCAATCCCTCTGCCCGACACGCAGTTTGCCCAGGTATAGCCTTTGCCAAATCCCTCACAATCCTCAAGAATTGACTCAAACTTCACCTTTTTTTTAAAGGTTCATCTTGATCACCTTATAAATGCTGTACGTCCCCCAACTCAGAACTCCATTTTTTCAATTACTCTGCTTGATATTTTTAATTTTTTCCAAAGCTTTATCACCGTATAAAATACTATACAAATTATTTATTATTTTAGAAAGTAAAATTTAGCTGGACTACAAACACCCGCCCAGCCACAAAAAATTGAGATAAATTTAGCTGGAAAGTTAGGAAACAAATTTCTTCAAAAGCTGTGGCCATTGTACAGTGATAAAACAACTGCCTTCTTTGAGTGACTACTGCTTTCTTACTCATTAAAGAACCGAAACTTGATTCTCTAAAAAAGAATACACTATCATAAATTTTGCCTTTAGAAATTATACCAGTAACAAAAAAAAAATCCCACTCTTGCTTGGAGGATCTCAGTCATTTTGACACAGAGAAGCAGCCTCTATATCCAACCCAAATTTAAAACTTCAGGTGGGCATTTCTGTATAAAATATTCCACATGTCTTTTAATTTTGTTGTTTCCAAAGAAACAAAACTCAGAGTCTGCTTTGTAGTTCAGATAAACAGATCCCAAATTTCATATAGAAAGAATGGTCAAATTAAGCGAATATTGAAAGAGAATTAATACAGAGAATAGAATCTTCTTACAGCAAATAATCCAGAAATGTTCATTCTAGATATGTACTCTAAATAAACTATTCCATATAAACCCAATGGACATAAATAATTACGTCCATAAGCATAGCGCATGCGGTAACCCCGAAGTGAATACTGTATACACTTTCATCAACGGGAACACATTTTCAAATAATTTAAAACTATTCAATAAAGTAGATACATAGGATCTATATATACAACACGGAAAGCTCTTGAAAAATTAATCTTTAATGAAATTGACAAATTTTATTGGGCATATATTTTGAAAACATAATATTATGAAAATGTGGGGACCTACCAACATATAGTGAATGTGAAAAATATGGGTGGAGAGATTCAGGATAGTCTTTCCTCTGGGAGGGACTCTGATTTCCTCCGGGATAGTGTACAAAGGATCTTCCAATATCGTTTTATTTCTTAAAAAATATATCTGAAGAAAATATAGCAAAATGTTTGCCTCTTTTTTCATCCTAATGTTATATACATATGCTTTTGTTGTATCATTATCTGATCTTTCTTGGAGTTACACTATATTAACCAATAGACATAAATTTCAAAAATTTAGCTCTAAACTAAGTAAAATAAAACAGTTGAGACAATGGTAGCTAAACTGACATAGAAATGGATTTAGTTATTCTATCACTAGGAAAAATGATCATGCTGTTCATATTTCACTTAATATGAAAGACACTAAGAATGGTGATCACCATGCTTTGTTTCACATTCTTTCCTTTTACCAAATGAGGGTTATTTTTGCAGTTATCCTAATTTCCTTTTGTTAATGCATAATAAGGGTGCTGAGAACTGGTCAAGACCATTTTAAATATTTCACTCTCACTGTCACTCCTTGAAAAGGGTGAATGCAAAATTAGGTATAATGGAATGACACACATTCCCCAGCAATCCTGTACTATTGGTTGAATGCAGTAACAGGCTAAAAATTGATGTGGCAGTGAATAGTGTCTTAACTGACAAAAATAGTTGATTATCCATTTTACTGGTCACCTAGGGCCCACCTCTATTCTCTTTCCTCTGGTAAGTTTGCTGTTGGCCATTTCACAGTCTGTTACTTTTCTTATCTGAGGGTAGGAAAATAAAATAAACTCAGAGTAAACTACTTCGAAATTTAAATAAGCCTACTAGAATAATTGATTCCACTCCATTCACTCAAAAACTATTTTTAAAACAGGAAAGAGGAATATATATATACATATATATATATATATACACACACACACACATATATATGTATATTTTTTTTCAATGAGATAAGGAAACTATCAAATACACCTGACAAATAATGTAAACTCTGGAAAAAAACCAAAAAGTACTCTGGAGAGGATACTGAAAACTATCTGATACCTCCAGTGAATTGAAGCAGGCTGTAATTTTCCCTAAAATTAAGTGTCATAGTCTTGAAACGTCTTTCCAATCATCCTTTCATTAGGATGTTGAGATTAGAAACCTGGGTATGTTTTAGGAAAATTAGGAGTGACTCCTATAGACTAACTTGAACATTCAGGATAGTAGTGAGATTGTGCTAAAGTAAAGACTGCTTAAATTCCGGCATGGCTTTGTTATCAAAGAGATTGGTCACAGAGAGGTGGAAAGATACAATAATTTAAAAAGCATTTAGAATAGTCAGAAATTTAGTATAAAAAAAAACCTCAAATAAATAATAAACAGACATGAAAAGAAATTATCAGGGAGGAAACTTTTGTTGAGGTTGAATGAATGTGAAATGATTTTTCCTCAATATTTTAAAAGAGGACTTAATTATTATCATATAGACCACTGAGAGTTCTCCCCTGCATATCTGTACACGCCAGAAGCTTGAATCAAAGTCCACCAACCAGCATGATATAAACTTTAATGATAGTGAAAAGTATAGACAAGGGCCTGGAGTACTCAATTTACTTGATTAAACTATACTTATTTAATTCATATTTTTCAAAAATTGTTTTCTTTATTCATAAAATTCAAAATACTTTTTAAGTTATGAGTGGTGGGAGAGGTACAGTTTTATGTTATGTTGTCATACATTTTTCTAATAAATCAATGTAATGTATTCTTGAATAATATGACTTGTACATTGTTGCTTTCATTAATCTAGACATCCGGTTATATTATACGTGTATATCACCAGCCACTGTACTTTGACTCAATCAGTTAATCTGACTTATGACTTTCAAAGGTAAATGTGTCAATATGAGAAGATGCCAACAAAGGCAATGATTTCAATCAAAATGTGACTCCTCTATACTGAATAAAAGTAAGGCTTCCTTTAGTTATTATGTAATGTCAATCAGATGCCCACATTTGAATTATTTGGCAGAAATTAATAAATCAACATGCTCAAGCTATTATGAAGATAGATCTTTTAAATATTATTTTCTGGAAGCTTGCATTTGATATGTAACAAACACATGTAAAATCATATGTGGAATTAAGTTCCAAGTGAATTACATTTTCAATAACAAAGCAAATAACCAGGTGCATATTCATGTACTGAATAGAACTAAGATAGAAGAAAAATTCTACCATTGATACATACATGATTTTTTTCTTTTTTTTTTTTTCTTTCCCATGTACAAAAAGTCCTTTACCAGAAACACACACACACACACACATTCTCATTGTGATTTTATACTTTTAGGGAAAAAAGATAAAGCATGTTTTTATTTTTAAGAGCATGGAGACACAGGGACATGTTTTTTGATTCATAAAATCACTATAGTATTTAAAAACTTTGTTAATTTTTTCATAACTTCCTAAAGCTAGTTGGAACAATCCTATTTTTATTATGTTGTTGTGATATTTTTACACACATCAAATGGTGCTATTTTTCACACTCATTCATTCAACAAGCATTTCTAAAGCACCAAATAAATGAAAAGCACCGTGAAGGTGACAACAAAGAATCTGCACTGGGGATACTAAGTCCTGCAATGAGGGTGGTGAATTCAGCAGTGAACTCACCCCAGATCTTTACGATGATTGAGGTATCACACTATGCTTAAGGAAACAGTCATTCAAAATTGAGGTATAACATTTGTTAAACCATCAATTTGAGTTGATGAAATGATCAAATTCTTGCATGAGCCGATAGCTCTGGAAAGGGTTTATCAGAACATGTTCTGAATAAAAGATAGAAGCTGTACTTGAAAAACTTCCCTGAACTGCTGGACACGTTAGAAGCACCAAGAGGTGCTACAATATGCTGGCCAATGGTAGCGGTAAGGACGATGAAGATAAGGAGGATTGTTGATACTGGGCTGGGAAACTTCTTGTTCCCTAAATGGATCCACATAAGGAATTCCTGGTGGAATGCCAAAATATGCAGGAATTGAAAAGGATTCGGAAAAGGGATATGACGTCCCATATTTGCTTCTCTGGTCCATATTCTTCCCTGTGTCCCAGTTACTAAAACAATTAGCGGTACCGGAAGCCCTCCCTGAACATTGTCGATAGGTTCTTGGAAACTGTGACTTCAAGTAAGACAATGTATAGCAGATCCTCAAATCATGCTATTTTGTTCAATTTTTTCTTGTTGTTGTTATTGTAACATTGGTGAGAGAAAAAAATAATTGGTTTTGTTATATGCCGTTTCACTTAAAGTTGCGGTTTCCAAGAACCCATCGACGACGTTAAGTGAGGACTTTACTGTATTTAGAAGACTAACATTACTTTTGAAATATTTTTGTTTTATCATCGTACATTTCTGGTATGCTAGGAATATGTGAGTACTATACCTTCCAACACCTTGAAAAGTGAATTGGCCAAAACAGGGCAAAACTGCAAAGGCAAAGTGTACATATGCACTGCCTGCTGGCTGTGGCTCATTTGACAATGCTATGGATTGCCTATGAATCAAAGAGCTATAAATTATAATCTGACAAATATAATCTGGGATATGCTTAAACTTGAACTGTTAATCTACCAAATTAAGGAGATTGAAGGCAAGGAAATAACAAAATTAGATCTGGAGAGAGAAAAAGAATCCACAGCCATATGTAAAGTGAAGTTGTAAGGAAGAAGAAAATATGAGTAAACAGATGAAATTGTCCAGGGGAAGAAAAAGGAAGAGTCAGACATATGGAAATGAAAAGTAGAGAGATGCTGAGGGACACTCTTCAGCCCATGAGAACAGGTAGTGTGGTCGACCTCCTATAAGGTCTCTGGATGCCATAATTATTGCCTAACATATGAGAGGTTGGCAGGAGTAAGGGTAGAAAATTAAGGAGGTAATCTGTTCCCTTAATGGAATAAGTATGGATTGACATGTTGTGAGATACCTGTGATGGCCACTAACCTAAGGATTGGAGACTTCTACGAATAGGTATACAGCAATGTGGAGGACATTGGGACTTGCAATGATTAAAAACAAAATATAAAGAGTGAACTGTGTTATAATGCAATTTTGAGGGGTCCCTGGAGGAAAAATATTCCATTAAAAAATGCAACAGTGCTGGCCTGTAGGGACACTGAATGTCTATACAGAAAAAGCAAACCATTTTTGTCTTGGTTTAGTAGTTAAAGTTTCTGGATAAGAGACAACTGACTCTCTTCAAGGTAAGCTTTGAAGTTGTGACGTGGGATCCCTAACGTAAATATCTGATATATGTCAGCAACAACTTTTATACACCAAGGCTTTTGGAGCTTACTGACCTCCTGTGATAAGAAATCCCTAACTGCAGAATTGAAATACAAAGGCTTACAAACATTAAACTGTAGAGACTTGGACACACAAAGATTGAGATTTTTAAACAGTAGATAGAATGCAACACTTTTTGGAATATGGATTTTTTTTTCCCTTTTGAAGAGGGAATTGTTGAATGGGAAGAGTTAGGGCATAAAATGTGTATAGGCATTGTATACAAATAATTATTTTTAGAAATACTTCACTTTGAGTGAGAGGGAAAAACATTAAACTGATAAGTGGGGTTTAGAAATAATCAAGCCAATGAGAAGTAAGCTGTACTGCTTCTAAAACCACCTAAGGGAACACAAACTAGTAGAGACCTTCATTTCTTCTTAATGACAACAATGGCAGGAAAGGAGAGTAGGGTATAAAAGGAGATATTATCATATTGAAACACTAATAAAAACTTTGGTTAGCATTTATTGATCTCTTCATGATGAGCGGAGTGTACACACCTACCCATAATATCTAATTTAGTTCCCTACTACCCTCATCAATTTAGGACTTTTATTGTCCTTATTTTGCAGATGAAATTGCTCAGTAACACCACTAGGAAGAGACATATCAAAGATTCAAATCAACGCCATCAAATTCCAGAGGTGCAATGCTTAACCACTACCTTTCCAGGTCAAAGAGCAGAGCAACTCTGCTGGATGAGTATTTTCTTTGTTCAAAAGAGTGCCAATACCACTCAATTTCATGAAATTTTCTGAAACACACACTGGTGGCAGTGACCTGGCTGACATAAAGTCTGTTGGTCTAAAAAGCAACAGTTTCATTCCATTCACGCACCGGTTCCTTGATACATCATGCTCCAAGACAAAGGTGAAAGACTGAGAGGAAGGAGGGAGGAATGGGCAATTTATGTGCCTATTTCTGTTTTTGTGCTAAGCTCCATTAAAATGGCCTTTCTTTTCCTTAAGTGCTGGTTTTATGAACTTGTAACTTGAATATTCCTACAATTTGTTTAGAGAAAATTGGGATACAGTATGTTCCTTTACTCTGATTTCTTAGCTAACTTATGTGTCCTCCCCTGTGGACCCCAGAAATGTATGGTTCTGATTGCCCTGAAAAATGATCCGACCATCATGGATAATGCATTATCATGCTTTGTCTAAACAGGATGTTAATTTGAACACTAACCTACATTTTACAGGGTTAAATCAAAGCATATGCTAACGAATGATCATACACTGCCCAGATCAGGAGCAAATATAAGAAGATATATCTCATACGTAAGATCATATACTTCAGTTTAGTAGGTCATGTAAAATGTACTTCATTTAGAACAAGGCAGGGGCTGTTTCTCAGTTCCTGGCTAATTCATCTCATGAAGCTTATCCTGTTGGAGCAGTATAGGGGGAAAATGTATGAGTCACTCATTGGCAGTGACTGCATTTAGAATGAGGGAATTTTCTACGTTTTTTTCCTCAGCAAATAGTAAAAGGCACATGGACATGCTGATAGACTATGATTAATATACATGTGTGCAAAAGACTTCCCTTGGTTTCAAGCGGTTAGAATAGCATTTAGTAAAGATGAGGGATCAGATCAATTGCATTTATAAAACCCAGTGGGGAAGAAAGTGTTCAGGTCTTCTTCCTGTCCTGATGAATGTCTCTATTCAAAATCTCGGGCTTATACCATAAGAAAAGTCTGTCATCTAAATAACTACAGTCTGGTTCAACAATGTAGGTAAAGAATATTCCCCATCACTGAATTCTTCTTGTAGAGTCCCCTCCCCTCCAAAGAATAAAAACAAAAAAACTAAATTTTTATAAAAAAACTTAAAAAAATGTTTATAAAAACTTAAAAAATAATATGGGTTATAATATACAATTTATTTTCTGGCCATCTAGCCTAGTTTCCAATGTACCTCCATGTACTAGTGGTGTTGCAGCTCTCACTTACAGATATATCATCCTTCTAGATTCAGTAAATTCAGAACCAGAAAATAATTACCTCCTGCCTATATTAGGCTTGGAACTTTTTGTAGGGCAGGGAGAAAAATGTTTGCTTATGGAGTTATGAGCAAAGATCACTGTCCACACATATGACATGCCATGCTTCTTCAATAACACAGTGGGTCATTTACATACCTCCTTTCAACTCTGTTAATGGCACCCACTGTTCTACGTTGCTGAAGATGATTGTGGAGTTCTAGGAGTTAAGCATGGGAGTCAGAAACGAATTATGAAGTCAAATTCTTTCTGTTGGTCCTCTGTTCATCTTGGGGATGGGAAGTAGAGGATTGCTTCTTTTTAGAATACCTCTAGGGTGACTACTGAGTATCCAGTCTAGCAAATCAGGGACAGCATTATGGTCCTGACTTGGTTAAACATCTTAAAGATATAGTGTATTTAAAGTTCCTGCTCCATGCTTAACTGTTTTTTTTTTTCTTTCTCTTTAGTAATGTATTACGGCAATAAACGCTTTGATCAGAAAACTCCACACAAATTGAAACATTTATCCAAGATATACATTGTAGCAGGAGGCAAGAAATGTTTATTATACAAGGTAGAAACTGCTGTGGGACCTGGCTGAAGACATAAATGTTAGAATTAAAGAATTCACCCTACTCAAACTTCCATCGAAACCTCCTATAGAACCCACCCCTCTCCCCTTTCTAGGGCTGTGTTAGACACATAGCCTTTGCCAGACCCCTAGGGAGAAAAGGGAATGAAATACAAAAGGGGAACTTACTTTCCTTATCCTTCCTGATAAGGACAACACTTATCCCTCCCATTGTTCCCTAAGGAGATAAAAGAATGGAATGCAAGGGGGAAACTTACTTTCCTTATCCCTCCCAGGTGTTTGGGAAGTATTTACTCCTCCCACAAAACCCTCTATAATACCCGAGGCTCTCCCCTTTTTTGTCGTGGACGCCTTTTTCGGCCTCCACCCATCTGCACCCAGATGCTCAAAATAAACAGCATTTTGTTAGACATGAGGCTCCGTGTGTCTCTCTCTCAGCTCCTGACCTAACATTAAGAAAATCAGAAAATATATGATGTAAAATTGCTTTTTTAAAATAGAGGCATTTGGTCCTGTAATTATAAGTAGCAGGTAGTATGCAAGGTCATATTTTTTCTGTTAATTTCTACATGCACTTTATATTGATCACTGTAGTTTCTGGCTTTTCATCAGTAATGCCCATCAATACTATAACCATCTGATTTTGGTTTGGACACAGTCACTTTAGAGAAAAATTATAAAAAGTATTATTACTTCAGTTTTGAGGAATAAACAGACCCTAGTAGGACAAAGAATAGTTATTCAGCCAAGTTCTAGACTTCGGCATGAGGGTAGGTATTGGAAGGTCACACAATTGAATGTATAATGTATTTTTGAAAAAGCAGCCACTTTTTCAGAAAAGTTCAGCTTCTCACGATTTAGTGCACATGTGGCAAAATTTCTTTCAATGATGAGTATGGTATCTGGAAGCAGGGTATTCCTTATCTTTTTATCTTAACCCACATTTGATGATGCATATCAAGCAACTCAGGGCAAAATCAGTTCTATCAGAGAAGAGGATCTGCAGTCTTGATCTTTGTTATCAGGCAAGGTTAGGAATACAGTATTCTCTGTGTCCCTTAAAATATAAGAAATTAAGATATCCTAAAAAGTAACATCTATAAATGTGGGGAGAAACTAGAGATACAATAACATTATCTAGCAGTAGCATGTGAGAGATATTTATTGTCAAATGGTATGATGTTTCAAAAATAAAAATAAATGCTTAGTCCTGGTACGAGAAGCCCAGAAATAATTTCAGTTATCTTTAAAAATTCCCTTATTTTAACTAATTTTAAATTTGCCTCTAGATTTCAGGGAAGAAGATGTGCATGTTTAGACTCTTGAATTCTCAAAATTATACACCCCAAATGGAAAAGCACCATGGATAGCCACTAGACTCTGAACCTGACTCTTTTTCATTTCGGCTGCTTCCAGGATGGATTTTAATTGAAGATTATTGTTGAGGCACAAAAGGCAGGAATGAAACTCATCAATCTTTACCAAGAATCATCACGAACACCAAGAGCACAGCAAGAAAAAAAAAAATAGATAAATTGGATATAAGCAAATTTAAAACTTTTGTGCTTCAAAACACCATCAAGAAAGTGAAGAGGCAAGCCACAGAATAGGAGAAAATATATGCAAATTGCATGTATGATAAAGGACATGTATGTAGAACATATATGTACACTTCCAATTGAAAAATAAAAAGAGAACTCAAGAAGTAAAGGCTGGGCGTGATGGCTCACACCTGTAAACCTAGCACTCTGGGAGGCTGAGGTGTGTGGATCGCTCAAGGTCAGTAGCTTGAGACCAGCCTGAGCAAGAGCGAGACCCCATCTCTACTAAAAATAGAAAGAAATTATCTGGACAACTAAATATATATATATATATAGAGAGAGAGAGAGAGAGAGAAATTAGCCGGGCATGGTGGCGCATGCCTGTAGTCCCAGCTACTGGGGAGGCTGAGGCAGGAGGATCGCTTGAGCCCAGGAGTTTGAGGTTGCTAGGCTGACATGTGTCTAGGCTGATGCCACGGCACTCTAGCCAGGGCAACAGAGCCAGACTCTGTCGCAAAAAAAAAAAAAAAAAAAAAAAAAAAAAAAAAAAAAAAAAAAAAAAAAAAAAAAAAAAAAACAGTAGAGACTCTGAACAGACATTTCTGTAAAGAAGATATAAGCTATATAAGCACACAAAAAAATGTTCAACATAATTGTTCATAAGGTAAACACAAATCAAAACCATGAGATATCCCTTCACACTCACTAATATAACTCTAATGAAAAAGACGTGATGAAAGGTGTTGGTCAGAATGTGGAGAAATTGGAACCTTCACACATTGTTTATGGAAATGAAAAATACTAGAGCAACCTTGAAATGGTCTGGCAGTTTTTCAAAATATTAAACATAGAGTTTTAATATTTTGAATCCTAAATATGATCGAAGAGAAATGAAAACTTATATCCACACAAAAAAGTTGTACGTGTTCAAAATACACAAAAAGTGAAAACAACCCAAATGCCAATCAACTGACTAGCGGATAAATGAAATGAAGTACATCTATACAATGGAATGTTATTCAGCAATAAAAAGAAAGCGCAGTACTTGCTTCAACATAAGTGAATCTTGAAAAAAATATACTAAACAAAAGAAGCTAGTCACAAACAACCACATATTGTATAAATCCATTTATATGAAATACCTCGAATAGACATATCTATAGTGATAGGAAATAGATTAGTGATTGGCTGGGGGGGGGGTGGGATCAGAGGAAATTCGAAAATGATGCTGACAGGCATAAAGTTTTTTAGGGGAGGATGTGGTGATGAAAATGTTCTAAATTTGATTGTTGTAAAAATTGCACAACTCTGTGAATATAGGAAAATCTATTAAACTTACAGTCTCACTGGGTGAATTCTATAGTATGTGGATTGTATCTCAATAAATGGGTTATGAAACAAACAATAAGGTATTTATAAATCCATCAACAGTGACCAGAGGCTCAGCAGAGCCATGAAACAGCACCTCTGGGCTTATCTCCATCAGTGGGAAGATAAGCTTTGTCAGATCCTTCTGATTCACTCTTAGCTGATAAGCATGGGCTAGAATCATGATGAGAACCTGCCCAGTTATTTCAGGCAATGCTTTCTGACACAGGGAAATATATTCAAATTCCCTGGGAGGGCAAGCAAAAGCATCAGGGGCTTGTCTAGATAAAAGTGTTGGAGAGCAACCAAGACTGATTTTGAGTTGCCTAGCACGGAGTGAAAGAAGGGAGTCATCATTATCCAAGATTAAAAACAAACTAATTTGAAAATAAAATAGCCCAAGTAAAGAATCTCCCTAAGGATGCAACCAGGCAATAGTCACCAGATGTGAAGGTATTTACAGTTAGAATTATCCAGCTAAGGAATTCAGCAGGAAGTGGTGGCAAGGACAAAGAGCCACCTGCAATAGGGGACGTTAGCCCAGGAGTAACGTATGAAATGCATGTGGCTTTGGATGTGAATTGGGAAAAAATTGGGTTCAATCAAATACTAAAACGTCAAAAGTCTACACAATACAACAAATGAACCAGAAATCCATAGGAATCGCAGCATTACCGTGCTGACTTATCCAAGATTGAGACAAAGAGATAAAAAGTAAAAGATGTGCAGAAAGGGATGAAGCAAAGCAAGTTTAAACACCAGAGCACTTTACCAGCAGCAAGGAAAGAGCCCCGAAACTCTGGCAGCTCATCCCAGTCATAGTTGCAAACCCCAGAGACAAACCTGAGCAGCTTGACCTGGCTGCCTGCAGCTGTTGATAACTGAAGAGAGCAGACTGGGTTATTAGTGTGGGGTTGAGAAACAGCAACAATTCTGTTATCAGGCAGAAGCATTTCCCTGACCACAGTCAATAAAAATGTCCATAGTTAACTCTGCTTTCAGATGTTTTTCTTCCCTTCAATATTTTGTGGTAACAAAAAATATTTTACGTGGCAAAACAAAACAGGCAGTTAGAATGCTAACTATGATTCTCAAGTGAAAATATTTCATTTCCTAAAGGCCAACTACTTCAAATAAGTTTATCGTTCCAGTACAATGTCAATGTTCACAAAATCTTTAGGAACTTTAACCTGTTTTGTCTGTTTCTTGATTAATTTATTTTTAAATAAAATTTGGGGCAAAAGGTTTTATTTCTGACACGTTCCACACATTGTAAAAATTTACTTTCTTGACTTAAATTTTTACTGATGAATTAAATTATTCTTAGAATGGTCGTACAAACTGAAATAATGTGGTATTCATTCTATTTTAAAAGAATTTATAGAAGGAGAGATAGGAAAAATAAATGGGAATTTTGAGTTGAATAAAAATGTATATTTCCACCTTTGTTATCAAAAAATTTATGAACATTTGTGAATCAGAGCTTGAGTAGTAAAATGTCTGACTTCCTTTTTCTTTCATAGCAACAAGATAATATCTTTATTCTCCGTGTGTTAGCTAAATGCTACTTTAGACATAGGATGATAATGGATAAAAGAGAAAGAGGAAAAAAGAAAGAAGGAAATGGTAAATAAATGAAAGCAAGCTTTCATACAGTGTTAAAGACACTCATAAAGAAACTCTATAGCAATTCTTTCTCTCAGACCCTTGTTCCTGTTCCATCTTAAATATGAGGAACCATACTGCAACTAAATTCAACCGGAGTAGAAGCTTTTTCACCTATTGTTACTATTCTATTTGAGCTTACAAATGTTGTCAATACGCAGAAAATCTTCTATACAACTAAAGAAAAAGTTCTAACATTTTAAAACATAATTACCTGCATTTTATAGCCTGTCTAATCAGGTTACTAATTAATGGCGGGGCTATTTCATTTGTACTAATAGAATAGACAAGCAGTATATTCATAAGCCTTCAATGACAGGGATAATATAACATTTTAAGGAGTCTACTGAAATTAAACAACTCCAATAAACATTTATTAACAGTGAATGTGAAATATTGCTGTAACTTAAAACAACCTTGCATTTGTTTAATTCAGAACCTGTAGCCAATATCTGCAATATACTTTTAAAAGAGGGTTTTCCAAGATTCCTAATAAATCAACAATTTATCATCATGAATCTCCACATCAATAGTGTTCCATTTGTATCTTAGATTAAAAATGTCAAAGGAACAATTTTTTGAAAAATAAAAATAAGTCTACTTGGGAAAAAAGCTGCTTCTCCATTCATAAAAACTTTAGTGAAGTCCCAAAAAATGTTCCACTTTAGTGAGCAAAGCATAATTGGGAGAAGTATAAGCCAAGATAATAAGTTCAATTTGTTTTTAAAAATAAAATGATAGAAAGTATGGAGTTGCCCACTGATACAACCTGAAAGGAGGTAAGAGGAAGCACCTAGAGAGAAGATGACTAAGAGAGAGATGGCGAAAGGTTTATACTAAGTATTTTTATCATGCACACACAAAACTGACAATAATAATAAATAAGAGAGTGGGAGGAAACTTTTGGAGGTGTTGGATAGGTCTATGGCATAAATTGTGGTGATGGTTTCATGGGTAGATACTATCTCCAAACTCATCAATTTGCATGCATTAATTCTTCACTGCTTTTTGTATGTCAAAATCTTTTAAATGACCAGAAAAATATGAATGAAAATGTTGAGTCAAAAAAACAAAACCAAAAACAAAAACACAAGAGTATAGCAATTTGAGATATTGTAACTGCTATAGGCAGTAGGCAGAAACTCATTGTAAAAAATGGCCAACAAATGTCTAGAACAGTGTGCCATAACCACACTGTGATTATCCATAGCTTTTGGTAAATGTAAGTTAACACATAAAGATCTTGTGACACAAGAGGCTTAAAGCAGAGCACAGGATGACAATGCAATACCTATGGCTATTAAGATATGTCGTAGGCTCCTACACTGGATAGGTCTTTAAAATAAATCATTAGTCCTATTCCTTCCCGGTCTCTTCATTTTCTAGGTGAGTTAAACAATGGATCTAGAAGACTACACAGGAAATTATGTCAAAACGTGCTTGATCACCTGTTTAATTCCAGCTTTCCTCCAAGCTTGGCCCTTTTTGTTGGGCAACAACATGGACAATATAAAGATTGAGTTTGTGACAAAGTTACTAGATTTGTTTCCATAGGAGCTTGTGTACCTTTATTAATCCAGTATTAATATTACCAGTATTAAACTAAGCTATTGATGACTGCCCATGAACCTAACTAAAGATAAATGTCAATCAATTTCAGGCAAATTTCTCTATAGATTAAAGCAATGCTCAAAGTTCTTCAGTCCATAGCACCTATTTTTGATAATGTCAGCTATCTATAGTTTATTGTCGTGTGGGAGATAGCTGTGCTATAAATGAGCCATGTTTCATTACTACATGACAAATCACCTAAGTGGGAGTGAATGTGAGCCAGCAGTTTAGTTAAATAGCAGATGAGGCCAAACAGTGGGGTACCACAAATTTTTGTGAAGTTAGTTAAAATCTTAGAGACGGCACTTGATTAGACAATTTATTTCAATTCACAATGAAAATTTTTAGGTCTGGGCACAACTTGGAAAAGGTTGATTCAGATAAGGCTCATTGCAGGACATGCATTTGAAGTTGCAGAGCCAAATGTACCCTTCGGTGAGATGGTCTGTCTGCACCAGTGATCAATAACGGTCTAGAAATGGCAGCTAAATGTGCATGTGTACCATTTAGCATCTGCAGAAAGACTTAGCCTAAAACACAGAGACCAGAAATTATTGGTGTATTTTTTTGCCAAAGGTTTCATACTTGATATAGACATCTGTTACTCCATAGCATCTGAAGGAGAAAGCAGCCCAAATTTAAAGATTGTTTTCTTACTGCTTTAAACTATGTTTGAAACTTCTGGTAACAGACAACCTCATTTAAGTTTGCCAAGTGTTTAATAATTTTGTAGACATTTTAATAGAGTTCCCAGATGTGGAATATGCTTCCTCCAATATCCAAACAGCTCAATTATGTACTAGGCTTCCTTATTTGTAGTCCGTAGTGATAAAGCCAACTGTTTATCAGTCAAAACTGATATGTCTTTGGTGACACTTGAATGTCTTTGGTGTCTATTAACATATAGCTACAAGGAAAATCACTGAAGTACCAGAAACCTAAATTTTGCCCTCCTTCCATACCTTTTGATGAACTGAACTGAGTTTGAACAGGGGGAAAAAAAAAATCATTCTAAATGGGAGATTTCTAAGGGTATCACAGAGGAAGTGTAATTCCAAAGGATAGTTGCCTCTCTGCACATCCCCTTCCTATGACTTTCTCTCAATTCATGGGACCCAACTGGCCTTTATTTCCTCTTTCACATCTTTCCTCTGAAAGTGGAGTGACTGATTTGATTGAAAAACCTTGGAAAATAAACTGAGAATTTCTGACACAACAACTTCATACAATAAGAAGGCTATTGGAACATTTTAGGCAGGAGATAATCCTTATTATCACTTATAATTACTTTATAATTGAATACTAATTATAATCATAATTGTATCTTTTTAATGTAGTTATAATAATGAACATTAAAAAGGAACACTTGAGAAAAATCATATATACATAATCAACTAAAAATACATTCAGAATTATGACTATAAGAGCAAAACAGTCAACTATTTGTTCATTCAAGAAATATTTAGTGCTTCTCTATTGCATGTCAAGTGTTATTTACAACAATAGACACACAGCTTTATTGCTATAATGGAGTTTCACTTCTAGTAGTAAAGGACAATAAAGAAAAGGAAACTACATTATAAAATGTTAGGTAATGATAAGTACTATCTGTGAATTCATAGTAAGAGGAAAATTACAGGGTAAACACTTCATAGCAAAGACCAAATATGCAGTGAGGGCTGTAGTCATAAACAGATGCTCCTCAACTTATGATGGGGTTCCAACCCAATAAACCCATCATAAGTTGAAAATATCATTAAGTTGAAAATGCATTTAATACACCTAACCAGCTAAACATCGTAGCTTAGCCTAGCCTACCTTAAATGTCCTCAGAACACTTACATTTGCCTATACTTGGGCAAAATCGTCTACCACAAAACCAAGTCTATTCTATAATAAAATATTGAATATCTCATGTACCTTATTGAATATTGTACTGAAAGTAAAAAACAGAATGATTGTATGGGCACTCAAAGTACAGTTGCTAATGAATGTGTATTGCTTTCGCATCTCTGTAAAACTGAAAAATCACAAGTCAAATTCTTGTAAGTCGGGGTCCTTCTGTAGCAGAGAATGAATCAATCCACGTAGAAAGGACATAAGAGAAAAGGTCCTTAGACAAAAATTGTCTTTCCTGGGAGGAAGAGTTTGGAGAAGAGAGTGATAGGACCTACGTCTTAAAGTTGGCTGGGGTAATGCTGGAATTGGGTTGTGTAGATCCCAATCACAAGTTATTGAACCATTTATGTTTTTCACATTTTGTAATATATGTTGAGCATTGACTAAACCAGAATAAATTATTCAAAATTCAAGTTTATTTGCATCTCTAATGCATAGTTTCTTCTATAGTATTCTTCTGGCTATTCATTTTAAAACTCTAGAAGTAGCCTGTATGGAAATACCACATGGAGTAGACTTCTGACATGTTGGCACTAAACATTATATTTTAAAGCATTTGCTAAAAGCAGTGGTTAGTCTTTCTCTTGATCAACTGGGGTTAACTAACGTGTAGTATTTTCCCTTTGAATAATATTGATAAATACCATGGCACAGTGCACACCTTCTACGGCTATCTGCATTCATGTGCTTTCACCAATCAAGTTGTGTGCCTCCCAAGAGTCAGTGTTGTACTCACACTTGTTTATGTATGTTGTGCTTTTTATAATTATTTAATTTTAATTTTTACAGAATTATCCAGAGAAAAGGTTTTGACTCTGTGTCCAACGATTGGTGAATAAATACATATTTACACATTTAAAGCTTAAACAAAGCATTTATGGTAACATATGTCATTTTCATTTTCCCCTTTATTTAACTTTTCAAATTAATTCACTGATTATTGGTCTCAAATAAGAGAACTTCTACTGCATAGAGTCACTGCCTGGTTATTATCCCTGGTTACTCACCATCAGTGATTCTTTCTTTGGGGTATTTAGAACTCTGATTATCTCCTGTGTCCATTCAATGTGTACAATTTTCTGAGAGTATGAAGACGTTAAGTAGTATCAACCAATATCTTAGGAGTGAGAAACTTTTCAAAACTGATTTCCAGCTAGGTAACTAGACCTTGCTACAGTGAGCCATGCTACGGATGCCTGGAATCCAAGTGGGAAAGAAAATTATCATTAATATCACCATTTTGCCTAAAGCCTGGTGTTTAAAAGGCAAAATATTTAAGTTTCAGAAAAAGAAATAAGGTCTCTTATTGTAATGCCAAAAGGGATGTTTTATTTTTTTACTACAACTAAGTGTATGTCAAGTTTAAAAAAAAAAATAAGGAGAAAACAAACAAACAAAAAGCAATTTAGCCAAGAACAGTTAGGCAATTAAGTCATATAACCTAACAGTTGGCTGGGTACAGTGGCTCACACCTGTAGTTCTAGCACTCTGGGAGGCTGAGGCCGGAGGATTGCTTGAGGTCAGGAGTCGGAGACCAGCCTTAGCAAGAGCAAGACTCTGTCTCAATTAAAAAACAAACAAATAAATAAAATAACCTAACAGTTGACTTTGTATGTAAGGGGAGTAAATTCATTCAAATGTTCCCTTCTGCTCAGACTAAACGCATTGACAGAATGCAATTCCAGTAAAGCTATAGTTTGAAAATATTTAAATTTCTGAAGACTGTTTGTAGGCCAAAGAAATTATTTCCTATGCTTCCTCAAAAAACAATTTTTAAATTAAAAGTATGCCCCTTAGGCATATACATTAGAGTCTGGAAAAAATTAAAATGTAGCTTTCCTTGAAGTCTAATTAACATGTTCAACTTTGTTATATCTTCTGCCCCAAGAAATTAATCATAAGGTCCTCCATATCTCATCTCTTATTCAAATATTACCATTTAGGATACTAATTTTTAACAGTCTTAATGCTGCCAACACACCAAGTATATCACAGTAAACATGCTTTTTGGAAATACAACATTTGAAAAATATTATTCCCAAAAGTAAACCAAATTATGCAAGTAATATCACAATATACCATCAAGGAAATAGAAAGAAAAGATTCATATAAATTTAAAATGTAATGAATTTATATTGGCAAATATTTAGGATGATTATATTATTAATGGGAAAATAATATCATTTAGAAATATTTTCAATTTATTAAAAATAAAATTCTAATTACTATTGGTGTACACATATTCAGAAACATAACCTAAAGGAGGTAACATAGGTTTTATCACATGCATAAATTCTGATATAGTATTAGGAAAATAGAAAATGCTTAAGTAGAATTCTATGACCCTGGGCTTACACAATGGTCAGTCTTTTGAAATATTCTATGATTCTAGTATAAAGTTTCCATTGTTAGCAAATGAAACAAGGCAGGAGCAGGACAACAATGATAATGAAATCTCTGACTGAAAAAAAAAAAGGGCCTCTTGGGGCCACAGACTTTTGAGAAGGATGGAATACCTAAGATTTATGTCACATATGTATGCCTATTACATTTATGGCTTGCCTGTGGAGTCTGTAAAAGACATATCTGTAACACAGAAGATAAAAATCCTTAGAGAAATCATAGAGAAGGAAAGTATGAATAATATAAACAATAACGAAAGTGAAGAGTACAGCAGAGACCAGAATCACAGAAGCAGTAATAGCCATAGCTTCAGGCTGTGATTTTTTAAATGACTAGAAAACAAAACTCAGAGTATTAGAAAGCAACTTCTTTACCTAAAGATAATATCATGACTCAATTCAAAAATCTAGGTAATGCGTTCTCCTTTACACGTGGTTCTAGGTCCACAAAGTAAATAGTCTTAGGTGCAATTACAATTGCAATTCCCACCAAAATACTACAATACAGGAAAAAAGAACTGTTGAGTGTTTACAGTATGGTTTTCTTGATTACCTCTATAAATACCTGACGTACAACTTAGAGTTGGAGAACATTGTCAAGTGTGTATGGTTCACTTGCAAATTCCATTCACAGTTGAAATAAGGTATTTTGTACAGCGATTAGTTAAACAGTAGCAAAATCAATCTGGAATCAACTTTCACCTAATAAAGATAAAATTGTAAAAATATATCCATTTGTATAATATGTATAACCATATAAATTATGGGTATACAAATATGTAAAATATATATATAAATATATACAATATATATCAAAATATATACTATATATATATAAATATGTACCTATTTAAAATATATTTATATCATCCCAGACTGAAAGTGCAGTTTTCCTTTAGTGGGTAGGGTTGTCTATGAGTGTGCTGCAGCTCAGACCCACATGACACTCTCCTTTTAGCTCCGCCTATACGGGCTCCCTCTCCTCCCAAGATTAGTTTATAATTCTCTCCTTCATGCCCCCAAACAACACAATTGAGTCCTGAGGGTATGGGATCCAGCCTGCAATCCCGTCCTCTGATCCCCCAGGTTCAATCCCTGACCATACCAGGGAGAAGTGTCCTGAGTGGCCCATGGAGTGCTCAAGCAGGTTTAATACGTCCTTCTGCTTTGGGGTCTGCCCTGTTCTCCTGGAACAGCCAGGTGGGTAGACCCAGGGAGGACCAGCTGGCAGGGAAATCATGGTTAGAGAACCCCTTGGTTTGCTGAGGGTCTTTAAGAGGAGAGGGGTGAGCCCAGCTTGCTGTGGAAGCCTAGGTGTGGCAGGCACACAAACAAGAAGGGAAACAGCCACTCCCAAAAGCTCTCCCTCACATCAGCCTTTGGGGAACCTGTGCCAGCCAACTCACATGGAAATTGCCATGGCTGTGTTGGCAGCTGTGGCCAGGGGAGGGGAGAAAGTGTAGAAGAGCCTGAATGGGGGAGAGCTGGCACTCTGGTCCCCTTTGTCCTGATCTCCTCATCTTGCTACACTCTCCTCTACCCTGAAGGCAGCCTTCCCGAAATGTCCAAGCTCTGGGATCACAGTTTCCCTGGGCCCCACTGGCCCCGTGTGACCACTGCAGTTTGGGCAGGAGTTGGGAAATCTTTGTATGGGGACCAGTGAAAAGAAAACTGAAGGGCTGAAGCTCCCTGGGGAGGAAAAAGGCACATAGTGGGTAGATGGAAAAGCAGGATGGTGCCCACCACCTTGCCTTGGGTCTGTAGTGAAGAGCAGTGACCCTGAGGGTGCTGAAAGCCTGGAACTCTGTTCTCAGGAAGGTTCCAGTTCATTGGCAGCAGCAGCTTTTGGACAAATGAAGTTAGAGAAACTCTCCAGTAGTCCGGGAGCCTGCTGTCTGCCAGAGGTGTGAGCAGAGGAAAAATAAACACTCCCATCTACCCTTTCCACAGGGCTCCAAATTCCTCAGGGGTTGATCTCTGCCAATATCTTGCTCCTTGTTCTGCTCCACAACTTCTTCCCATGAAATCTCCAGTTGGTTCTGGTATGACTCTGTCAGAATTGCACTTGGGCCATGTTTCTTTTCATCTAAAACTTTTCCTTCTTTCTGAGACTATCTGGCGACCAATGTCTCTAGTCAGTATTCTTGCCTCCCCTCCTCTGGAATCCCTCCTCTCTTTAAATGTGATCTCTAGAACTCCCACACTCCCATTCACTTTTTTTAAACAAGGATATCCTTAAATCATTCTTTATATTTCACAATAAATCTAGAAAGGATGAAGAGGAGAAGAGTTAATAATCAAGTATCCTCATGCTGGAAATATTTAATGGTTCTTTCTGGCTTGCTTACTGATTGGCCTTTGTCTTGCACTATCTTTTCAAAAACATTTGTATAGCAAACAACCTTGGAACATAGAGATAAAGTCTCCTTTTTGAGCATAGTGCACGCATGCATATTTCTAGTAAAATGAAGAAATATCTTCCTACCGAGCAGAAGAAGGAAAACTTACTAATATAAAATATTTTGGTTCACTAAGCTCAGCACTCGTCTCCTGTAATTTAACACACTGCAGGGGCAGGTGTCATCTGTACCTCTTCACTTGATCCTGTGGGAATTTGGTCGTAGGGGACCAACAGAGAAATTTTGATGACTCTGTTTGTTGTTATTGCTGCGAATATTAAACTACCTTTTATGTCTGTCCCAGAAATCTTGTGCTTTTCTACTAGCATCCAGGAAACCATAACATTCATGAAATTGACAGTATGCAAGCAGGTGAAACCTCAGACACCTCACAGTGCTTTATATTTCCTGTTGCTCATAGTCCATTGCCTTAGCAAGACTCATAAAGCCTTCTCGCATGACATAGTTGCTGCTTCTTATCCAGCCTTATCCTTTGTCTTTGATATCCTCCCTCAATTTCTCTAGCCGTAATTATATACTTATACAGCTACATTTCTGCTATTCTGACCTATTATCATTTTGTCTCCTTATATTCTATTCCTGTTGCCTTATGCTCTCTGCCTTATATTCCATTTAAATATAGATGACATATTCATATGTTAGATTCACATTTTACGCTCTTTCAAATGTTGATTAGATTTTTCAACATAATGAATATTTAGCATGCTTTCTGGTCACCTTCCTCATATTTGAAATTTTCAAATTATCTATATATAATTTTGGAAGACCAGAACCAAAATTTCATACTTTCCAGCCTCTCTTAGGACTATGCCAATCAGTTATAGCTAATTCAGAAGCTAGTGGATTTGAAAAATTAGGCCAACTAGAGAGTCCATCCTGATGGGGCAGCAACAGAAACATTCAGCTTTCAGATTCAACAGTAACAGAAATATTACTGGCAGGATCCAGAGTCTAGTATTGATAATGGAGTTTTAATGCTCATGCTCCCTAACAGCAGAATGGTGTCACCAGGAGAACAGTCTACAGTATAATTTTGTGTGTGTGTGTGTGTGTGTGTGTGTGTGTGTGTATAGTCTCAAGTTTCCAATTTTGGTTTGAAGATTTCCGAAAAATTCACTAAATAAATTTAAAAAATAACCTCCTGCCTAATTTTTATAGAATCATTTCTATTATTTTCAGTAAAGAACAGTAATTGCTAAATAGATTAGTATCACGAATGTTGCTGTTAAAAGACTCTCAAAGAAAAAGGGAATGGAAAAATGGTTATTATCCTTTCTTGGGTGTGACAACAATGAAAATCATGCTTTTATTACAGAAAGGGACATTATCCACCCATCTCATGCAGAGTTAAGCAGTTAGATTATCATGTATGCCATTTTAAAAGATGTGCAAAACAAAGCCGAGCCATTGGGAACTAGATATTAACAGATATGGAATATTATCAAGAACATGAAAAATTAAAAAACTAAAGAGTTGAGCTAGCTATTTCTAACTGCACCAGAGAAGTTAAAGAAAAAGAGTGGAAAGGTAAGTCCTTAATTTTCAGCTGAAATCACAGTCAAAGGAAAAAGGTCTTCCTCTCTGCTAAAAGAATCGCACTTTTTTGGGCTACAGAGTTCATACAGCCAAAATTCACATTAATGGTTTGCCCCTTTCAGCTGCCAAATTAGATCACCTTAATTCCCAGCCACACTGGGTTTCCAACATGACAGTGAGTTCATTTAACAGTAAAGATGAGATTTGAACGTTGTAAAGGAGTCATAAGAAAAGATTCGTAGAACTCAAACCCGGAAATCTCACCGATCATATTTTGCCAGCCAAAGCAGTTTTTTATTTTGACTCTTTTTAACTATTTGATGGAACCATTTATGGATTGCTTTATAATGATGAACTTGTCTCACCTGAGGCAGCTAATTTTCAAGAAGAATCTTAATCTCTTAATTTGCCTCCCGCTAATGTTTAATTTTCTCTAGACTTATGGTAACAGTAAGGTCCAAGCCTATACTCAGGGACCATGAAAAGATAGCTTATTAATAAAAATGAATAATTGGAAAATTTTATTATTTATCTATACCTATTTATTATCTATCAACCATCTATTTGTGTGTGTATATATATACATACATTTTTCATAGTGTGTATATATGTACTTTTCATAGTCATGGATATACTTTTCATAGTAATACTTTTCAACACTAAAAACATTAACAGTGTGTGTGAAATTTATGAATTCTAAATAAGCTGAATCAGGAAGGAAAATGATAATTTTACATATGACTAGATGTTGATTTTATTGCTGCAGCAGACAGCGTATGATAATGGCTAAAATCTACATACATCTCTGAAGGGTTTCCCTTGGCAAATACAAGCCATGTTGTTTATAGTCTCCTGGGAGTGAAATACAATCTCTCATATCTAAGGCTTTAGCCAATGGCTGATCATGGACTGGGTAGAAAAGTTCTGCCTCTTTGCCTCAAAATGAAGCCACATGTGGTGCTATGTTCACTCCAGAGCTTGCTGCAGGATCAGGCTGAGGCTAGATCTCATTCAAAAACCATGCTTGCATATTCCCACCTTTCCCCACTTCCTGTTTCATTTGCCTAACTCTTTCACTTGTTCCTTGTTTAAGTACACTCTCAGTAAATTACATGTCTATCAATCCCAACTCAGGCTTTGCTTCTAAGAAATTCAACCTAAAATAGTCACTATGAGCAGAGGCCCCAGGAAAGAGACACTCGGGATGGGATTCCAGAACTGGATTATCTTCCAGGAGAATAACACCACTGATGGTAGGGGAAATACAGATTGTTTCAGGCATACAGTTGCAATACAATCGCTAGGACTTTCAACTGTGGTGGCCAGGATGGGGATACAGGTGCAAAGCCTACACTGGCTTATGCAGTAGTTCTGACATTTAATAGACACAACGAAGATGGTAACTATAAAGATTATGGAACCACATGGCTGTTGCAAATCATTATTAATACACTAAACAGAGAAAAGGACAAGCTCCCTTCAATGAATCATCCATTTAAAGTAAAGTATTAAAGTCAGAAGTCCTCATTGGCAGTGTTTAAAGTGACCCTCAATTCCTGCACTCAGAGACTGATGATGCTTAAAATTAAGCTCAGGATGTAATTCTAACAGAAGCTTAGTAACAGGGAAGGCTAAATATTCAATAAAAATAAATCTTCTATGCCAAAGTCAGGGTCCCAATAGGAAAAGAGTAATACCCTGACTCTGGGATAAGGAGACCTGGGTAGATACACTTGAAAATGTTGGACCTTGAAAACTCTGGACTTGCAGAAATGACTTTGTCTCCTAACTAAAGGTCAATGTTCTTCTCCCATGCTTAAAGGCTATGCAAAGACTTTAAATGAGGTCAATGTCTCATATGACAACACCATCCCTTCTCCTGCCTATTATACCAGTAACTAAGCTTAATTCACAGAAATCTAACTGGAGCAAAGCTAGGCCTGCCAAGGGTGGAAAAAATATTATATGTACAGAAGGAGCTGCTGAACTTGGCAAACAGGTACTGGCAAAAATACAGAGAATGCACCTTGGGGTGGATCCTGAGGAAACAGGGCTAAAGGGGCAGGAATACAAAGCAGGAAAACATCAACTTTGTCAAAATAGAGTACTCTCTAAAGATATGGCATTTGATGTTCTAGCAAAGTCCCTGGGGAAAGTTGGTAAAGTGCTGGGGTGGTCCTTGGAAGTTTGGGAAAAAAAAAACAAAAACAAATCTATGGTCCACATCAAATGAAATAACGATGTAAGGAGTGCACTAGGAGGGTGTGGAAGAAGGGATACAAAGCTCAGAGAATTGAGAATGCTGGGAATTATCTACTATGTGAGGCCTGCAAATTCAACAGCTAAAAATGCTCCTCAGGAATCCCAGAGCACATTCTATTTGCCAAGGTGATAAGGCACGGCCAATAGATGCTATCTCCTGTGGGCCAGAGCTGACTTCAGTAAATAAGAAACTATGTCAAATCCCTGGTGGAATGGCAGGGAAATTTGCTGTCATCAAAGACTTTAGGGGTGGTGGTCCCCTTCATACACCAGTCTGACTCTTGCCAAACCCAACTACATCACTGGAGGTGACAGCAGATTACTGCAAACTTAAGAAAGTAGCAGCTCCAATTTTAGCTATTGTACCAGATGTGGCATTTTTTTCCTGAAAGATATTACCACAGCATTGCCATGTGGTATGCAGTTTTTGATCTCGCCTATGTATTCTTTCTATCTCCTTTGAAAAAGAGGACAGATGGCAGTTTAGAATCACTTGATTTCTGTGGCAGTATATATTTACATGTTACCTTAATGCTATGTTATTTCTCTCTCAGAATATGGTCCAAAAAGGCCTGAAATTTAGACATTCTTCAGAATATTACTGTTGGTCTACTACATTGATTCCAGTGTGTTAATCAGACCTCGAGACTCTGGATACCTTTGTGAGACACATGCACTTTAGAAAGTTGGAGAAAACCCTTACAAAGCTTCAAAAGTTTGCCATGTCAGTGAACATTTTAGCATTCCGGTGTTCTTGGGTATACTGGACATCTCCTCTAAAAAAGTACCAGTTATTTAACATTTTACCACTAAAAAATATGGAGAAAATGTGGCCAGTTTGGCCAATATGCCTACAGTTTGGAGGCAGTATATTCCACACTTGGAAATACTCTCAGAGTCTTTTATCAAGTGGCATGAATGTCTGTTAGTTTTGAATGGCATCTAAGGCAAGTGCAAGAAGAGTGACACTTTGGCCATGTGATCTGTCTCATACCATAATAATAATAGAGGTGTCTATGGTAGAAAGAACATTTCATATGGAGTCTCCAGCAAGGCACAAAAGAAGAGTTTAGTGAAAAGCTTTGTGATTCTATTGGCATTTGCAAGAGAAATCTATAAAACATTGAAAAGCAGCTCCTGTCTTGTTAATGAGACTTGGTAGAAAATAAGCATTCGGCCATGGATTACAAATGACCAGGCCACCTGAGCTGCTCATCATGAGTTGTTTGCTTTTGGATTCACTATATCATTGGGTTGTTGAATAGGCACAGTAGCATCCATCACAAGATAGAAGTCATATATCTGGCACTGGGCATATATAAGCTGCATAAACAGGTGGGCCAAATGTTCTTGCAATCACCACTGTTTTACCAGCATCATTGGCTTATATATGACCTTATGGAATATTCTTTATATGAGCTTTATATAATATAAAGCTCTTCATATAATATTCTTTATGTAAGAGTGAAATAAAAAATACATGAATGAATTAGCTTAGTATGTTGGTACAGATTGAAAATGGTTTAAAGACACATTTAGACTTGGTCTTACAAGTCACTGGGAATAGATATCCTCCAGTGGACAGAGGTTTTGGCACTGCACTTGGGCATCCAGTTAATGAGGAGATAAAGTGGCACGAGTTAAAATTACACATTGATTTACATGTGTTTACGAATGGTTGGTCTGAGGTTTGAAAGAAGCAAGATTTGAAAATCATGGACACAGATGTCTGAGGAAGAAGCATATAAACGGACATAATAGACAACATACAAATTGTGGGTGTCTTTGTTCCCACAATAAGATGTGTTGTAAAGTACCTACTGCAGAAAATTTAATAAAGACCAATGGACAGAATGATTTAGTCAAAATATATGAGCCTAGAGATTTATGAATCTCATTCCTCAGCCACCTCACCATTTTTGCAGTGGACTCATGACTAGAGTAGACAGGTGGCAGAGATCAAGTCTATGCCAATACCCATCAGCATAGACTCCCTGTCACCAGCTGCTGCTCCTGAATGCCGAACCTGTCAGCAGGAAAAGAAAGAAGCTGACGCCCCAGTAACCTATGCACTTTCAGAGACCCACAAGGTACTTGTTAGTAAGTTGATTACCACAGAATCATTCTAAATTTTACTTGAAACTACATTTTTATAGCTTCTTCCCTCTCTTATTTTGCTTATATCATTCCATAATCAATTTTTTCTAAGACGATTCCTTTAATAAATCAAATAGACATAAATCTCCATCTCAGATTCTGCTTATAGGGCACCTGACCTAAGACAAGTGTATTTACCAGATATTAGAATTAAAATCTGCTCATTCAGTACACAGACAGACGTTCTAATTGTTTGTTTGCTTGATTAACTGAAATCTCTACTCAACTTTGGCCTCCTGCAAATAAAGTTGATAGATAGAATTAATTGCTGACAGGATCAAAAGGAGTCTAAAGACTTAGAGAAATAGAAATACAACTTAATCCATAAATGTATCTCTTAACTGGATCCAGGAGGTACTATTTTAACCTTAAGATCAACAAGTTTATTGGTGAGAGAGGTGACAGCATTTTTGAAATGTGCCACTCTATTTGTTCTCCATAGGTAAAATGCATTGTAGTTGAAACAGGCTTTGTGATTTCAGGAGGGATATGGGATTTTGAGTTGTTGAGGCCAAGTAATAGCAGTTAACTTTCAGAAGCAAGGTAAACATGGTGTTCATGTTTGGGTTAACCACTGCTGGGATCTTTGGTAGTGAATAATAAATTACTAGGTCACTAGTTTGGAAATGGGTGAGTGCTTCACAAAATAACGCTTGATTTGTTTAACAAGGAAAATAACTCTAGAACAGCCTTGAATTGCCTTGATAATTACAAGGATCTCTCACTCATTTTCCAGAACCAATTTGATTCTCAGACTTAGAGTCACTCGAACAAAGGGGGAACTGGGAATCTTTGAGGAAATATCTTCCAACAACATTACAATAATTCACTGAATATCTTCTTAATAGATGCTATGCATTCTAAATGTTTTTGAGATTAACAATTTATTGAGGAACAAAAATATCCAGATATGATGAAAATTACTGAAGAAAAACCATGAGGAAAAGCTAATCCCCTGGAATGTATAGAATGTTAAGTATGAAATGTCCGATTTCCTTATGTACTAAGTTAGACAGTATATATCTGTGACATTTCTCTTTGATATTTCTTGTTTTATTTTTATTGTGAAGGTACATTCTCATTATTTCAAATGCATGGTTTGGCTTTTGATTATGTTTCAACGTTTTTTTTTTTTGTAGCAATTTTATTAAACCATGGATAAGTCAAACATTTGTGTTGTTTTTAAATATGAGTTCCATCATGGAACCAGTGCAGCACAGACAGCTCAAAATATCAATGAAGTGTTTGGGAAGGATGTGGCTAATGTATGCACAGTACATTGATGGTTTGAGAAGTTCCATTCTGGTGATTTTGATCTTGAAAATAAGCCACATGGGCGACCTGAGACCAAGGTGGATAATGACAAGCTGAAAGCTGTAGTGGAAACGAAACCATCTCAACCTACATGTGAATTAGCAGCAAGATTTGACGCTACCATTCCAACAATATTGGACCATTTGAAAGAAATCAGCAAGGTAAAGAAGCTGGATAGATGGGTACTACATGAATTAAATGAGTGTCAGAAGAGAAATTGTCTGGAAACTTGCCTTTCTTTGCTGTCAGAACATAAAGGTGAACCATTTCCTCATCATATTGCTTCATGTAATGAAAAATGGATTCTTTTTGACAATTGCAAGCATTCAGCAAAATGGTTGGATAAAGATGAAGTGCTGAAACACAGTCCAAACTGAATATTCATCAGAAACAGCTAATGGTGTCTGTTTGGTGGTCCAGTGCTGGTATTATCCAGTACAGCTTCATGAAACCTTGTCAATCAATTATAGCAGATGTCTACTGCAACCAATTGGATGAAATGATGAGGATTTTTGTGATTAAGCAGCTGATATTGGTCAATAGAGATAAGCCAATACTCTTTCAAGACAATGCTCGCCCACACATCACACAACACTGCTCAAACTACAGAGGCTGGACTTGGAAACTCTCTGTCATCCACTGTATTCACCAGACCTTGCACCAACTGACTACCACTTCTTCCAGGCTTTAGACCACTGTTTGCACGGAAACATTCAATTCTCAACAAGCTGTGACAAACACCTTTCGTGATTTTGTTGCCACTCGCTCTCCAGGCTTAATCACTGCTGTTAATATGGCAAAATTGTGTTGATAGTTTAGGCACATCCTTTGATTAATTGTACTGCTTCTTGTTTGAGATATAATAAACTTCTGATTCGAAATTGGACATTTCATTTTTAATGACACCATAGTAGTTGAATGATTAGGGTGTAGACTTAGTGTTCAAGTTAAAAGTGGAGTTTTGACTTAAGTATGTGACAAGTTGGTTCCATTGGGAACCAAAACTCAAGTAAAGATTATTTCCCCATGTTCTACCTATGTGATTGTAATAGAACTGGCATTCAACCTGTAGATGTCCCAGATTTAGTCACTGAACAGAGGAATGAGGGAAATTGGACAGCCCCTCAAGGATTTTCATTGTAATTCTTACTAGCAAACTGATTCATGCTGCAATATATAACTCAAGGATAATGAGTAGCTAGAATTTGTAGAACTGGTTTATTCGTACTTCCTTGAAATCACCATAGTGGTATGGTTTCTTTGTTTGACACACAGGCACTTGATGCCAGTTGTCCCCATTAGCTATTTTGAAACTAGAAAATTCCACCTAAGCAAATTAAAACATTATAGAGGAGGACCCTGAAAACAGATATGCTATGTTGGAGAAACTGCTCTTAGCTTGTTTCTAAGCCATAGAAAGAACTGAATGACCAACATAAGACACAAGGAAACCATTTGAACAGAGTTGGCTATCATGAACCCAGTGTTTTCTTATTCATCAGGTATGAAATAGTGCATTCCTAGCAGCATTTAATCTCCAAATTTAAGTGACACATATATGGAGAAAAGCCAGTCCCCTAAGGGAAAATTAAGTTACGTAAGTACGTAGCTCGCATTTTTTTATGTACTTACTCTTGCCAGGATGCCCCGACTTCCAAAGCTCACTCCTTTAGCTCCTTGGGCTTTCCTTTATGATCATTTAACTGAAAAGGAACATTTTTTAAAAAAATCTGGTTATAAGTATGAGATAGTTCTAGACTACTTGTTGACATAAGTAGAAGTGAATTGTTGGACATAATAATTACAGTGGAATTTGGAGGGTGAAGAGAGTGAGGCAGGAAAATTTTATTTTCTATTGATAAAATTTAGTTATCTGTCCTCATCATTGAGAAGAAAACATAAGCTGAGGTTAAGATCCACCACTTGATAGGAGAAGGTAAGTGGCTCAGTCAATAGTTACAGATTTTTAACAATAGCAATTAAGGGATTAATCAAAAGTACATTTTTTTAAAAGGCAAGGTAAATCAAACTTGATAAAAATTATGACTGAATGTGAATGTTTACCCAAAGCTTTTTATTGCACATGAGGCTTTCAAGACTCAAGTTGGGAAGATAATCCACTCCGTTACTGTTAGGCAGCTTTTGTCTCCATCCCTAATGCTTTTGAAATGGATGTGTAACCACAGTGACCTTGCTGGCATGAGCTCAGCAATATGATTTTTTTTTTTTTTTAAGTAATGCCGATCTGTAATTGAGTAAATAAAAAAAAAAAAGGTAATACCGATCTGGCTAGTCCTGTTGACTGTCCAATATTGCTGACTACTAAGCAAAAGTAACTATTGTCATGGTACCATATATCCGATGTACTGATAGCTAATAGAAGCCAGTTGATTCTTGTCCTTTATAGTAGGTAAAACAGACACTGTATTGCATTTTAATTTGATATTGTCTTCTCTTCTCACCATACATCTATCTATAATCTTTTCGATCAATTTAGCAAATGTCTTATTTACTAGATAGTTTACACATACCATTGATTTCATCTAACATATTTATTTTATGGTGGAAAATTATGGAAATAGGTATTTTTCTTATGATTGCTGACATTAACACACACCAAATAATGTACAAAAAAATGGGATTATAAAATAGGAAGAAATAAAAAGAAACCTTGTAAATTTGGCATCATATTCTACATGACAGTGGCACATGTTCTGAACCAGGAAGGAATATGTGTCACTGCTTTTCTGACAGCCAGAATATATGGATGGTTCTCTGAAATATTATATCTGATGAAAACCAATTTTTTTCCCTTTATATTTGTTCCATTCTAGTCTCTACTAAATTGGAAGTTAGTTTCCTCAAAAGGAATAAATATACCAAGAGAAAAACAAAACATTTCATTGAATAAGAAGTTCAGACTGACATTTGAACATCTTAGGGTACATATAACAGCCCTGCGATGGATGCAATTTAGACAACATTTGTGGCTGCGGATCTGCCAAACTTGGTTCTTTTGGATTTCTTGGAAAATCTGCAAGTGACTTAATGCCATTTAATAAATCTCTGTTTAAAAAATATTTCTTATTTCAGGAAATTATTGGGGCACAAAGATTTTGGTTACATATTATGACTTTGCTACATCCCAACCATGATTTGAGATGTGCCCTTCCCCCGGCAACACTCACAGCATCCATTAGTTGTGAGTTTACCCACCCATAACTCCCCTACCACCAAAGAATATTACTACTGTGTGAGCACCTTAGTGTTGATCAGTCAGTGCCAGTTTGATGGCGAGTACCTGTGGTACCTACTCTTCCATTCTTGTGATACCTCACTTCAGAGGCTGGGCTCAAGCTCTATCCAGGAAAATATAAGAGGTGCTATATCACCATCATATTTTATAATTGAGTAGTATTCCACTGTATACATATACCATATTTTATTAATCTACTCATGGATTGATGGGCAATTGGGTTGTTTCCACATCCTTGCTATAGTGAACTGTGCAGCCATAAACATTTGAGTGCAGATGTCTTTATTATAGAATGACTTTTGTTCCTTTAGGTAGATGCCTAAGTGGTATAGCTGGATCAAATGGTAGTTCTACTTGTAGCTCTTTGTGGTATCTCCAAATTCTCTTCCACAGAGGTTGCACTAATTTGCAGTCCCACCAGCAGTGAAAGAGTGTTCCTATCTCTCCATATCCTCACGAGCATTTGTTGCTTTGGGATTTTTTGATAAAGGCCAATCTCACTGGAGTTAGGTGATATCTCATTGTGGTTTTGATTTGCATTCCCCTAATGATTAGAGATGTTGAGCATTTTTTTATGTTTTCAGGCCATTATTCTGTCTTCTTTTGAAAAGTTTCTGTTCATGTCCTTTGCCCATTTATCGATGGGGTTGTTTGATTTTTTTCTTGTTGATTTTTTTGAGTTCTAGATAGATTGTTATTATCAGCCCTTTATCAGATGTGTAGAGAGCAAATATTTTCTCCCATTCTGTAGGTTGTCTATTTGCTCTAATGGTAGTTTCCTTGGCTGTACAAAAGCTTTTTAATTTGATCAGGTCCCATTTATTTATTTTTGTAGATGCTGTGATTGTATTTAGTGTCTTCTTCATAAATTCTTTGCCTAGGCCAATGTCTGAAAGAGTCTTCCCTACATTTTCTTCTAGGATTCTTTAGGTTTCATGCCTTAGGTTTAAGTCTGTTATTCATCTTGAATTGATTTTTGTAAGACGTGAGAGGTGGAGATCCAGTGTCAATCTAGCTATCCAGTTTTCCCAGCACCATTTATTGAAAAGGGATTCTTTTCCTCAGTGTATATTTTTGTCTGCTTTGTCAAATATTAGATGACAATATGCAGATGATTTCACCTTTGGATTCTCAGTCCTATTTCAAAGGTCTATGTCTCTATTCTTGGCCAGTACCATTCTGTTTTAGTTACTATAGCTCTGTAGTATAGCTTAAAGTCTGGTAGACTGATACCTCCTACTTTATTCTTTTTGCTTAAGATTGCTTTGGCTGTACGAGATCTTCTCTGGTTCCATACAAAGCATAGACTTATTTTTTCTAAATCTGTAAAGAATGATGCTGGTACTTTGATAGGGATTGCATTAATTCTGTGGATCACTTTAGGTAGTATGGACATTGTAACAATGTTAGTTCTACCAATCTATGAGCAAGGTAGGTTTTTCCATTTGTTTACATCTTCTACAATTTCTTTTCTTAGTGTTTCATAGTTGTCCCTGTATAAGTCTCTCACCTCTTTTGTTAAATATATACCTAGATATTTGATTTTATTTGAGGCTATTGTAAAAGGTACTGTGTTTTTGACTTGAATTTCAGCTTGACTGTTATTGGTGTATAAGGATTCCTCTGATTTGTGTGTATTAATTTTGTATCCTGAGACTTGACTGAATTCATTTATAAATTCCAGGAGACTCTTGGTTGAATCCTCGGGGTTTTCTAGATATAATATCATATAATCAGCAGAGAGTGAGAGTTTGATCTCTTCTGCCCCCATTTGGATGCCCTTAATTCCCCTCTTTTGTGTAATTGCTCCAGCAAGGACTTCCAGCACTATGTTGAATAGAAATGGGGACAGTGGGCATCCTTGTCTGGTTCCAGATCTAAGTGGGAATGGTTTCAATTTTTCCCCATTCAGAATGATATTGGCTGTGGGTTTATCACATATGGCTTTGATAATTTTCAAGTATGTCACATCTATGCCTATTTTGCTAAGAGTTTTTATAATAAAGGTGTGCTGGAATTTGTCAAATGCTTTTTCTGCATCAATTGAGAGAATCATATGGTCTTTGTTCTTGCTTTTATTTATGAGGTGAATTGTGTTTATAGATTTGCATATGTTGAACCAGCCTTGCATCTCTGGTATAAAGCCCACCTGGTCATGGCGAATTATTTTTTTTGATATGCTGTTAGATTCGATTTGCTAAAATTTTGTCGAGGATTTTTGCATCAATATTCATCAGGGATATTGGTATGCAGTTTTTTTTTGTTGTGTCCTTTGCTAGATTTGGTTTCAAGGTGGTGTTGGCTTCGTAGAATGAGTTAGGGAGGATACCATCTTCCTCAACATTGTGGAATAATTTCTGTAGTATAGGTATGAGTTCTTCTTTGAATGTTTGGTAGAACTTGGATGTGTGGCCATCTGGTCCGGGACTTTTCCTTTTTAAAAGGTTTTTAATTACTGCTCCAATTTCTGTGCTTGATATTGATCTGTTCAGGAATTCTACTTCCTCCTGGGTGAACTTAGGGAGGTTGTATGTTTGCAGGAATTTGTCCACTTCCTCCACATTATGCAGTTTGGGGGCATATAGGTTTTTATAGTATTCAAAGATAATATTTTGTATTTCCGTGGTGTCCATTGTGACCTTTCCTTTTTCATTTCTAATTGCATTTATTAGAATCCTTTCCCTTCAAGTTCTTGTCAATCTGACAAGAGGGCTTTCAATTTTGTTTATCTTTTCAAAAAACCACCTTTCGGCTTTGTCAATCTTCCATATACTTCTTTTGTTCTCAATTTCATTTAGCTCTGGTTTAAATCTTAGTTATTCTTTTCCTCTGCTAGATTTGGAGTTGATTTGCTCTTCCTTTTCCAATTCCTTGAGACTGTTTGTTAGATTGTTGATATTTGAGCCTTCTGCTTTTTGGATGTGAGCATTTAATGCTATTAGTTTCCCTCTCAGGAATGCTTTTGCTGAGTCCCACAGATTTTGATTACTTGTGTCCCTGTTATCATTAAGTTAGAAGAATGTTTTGATTTCTCTTTGTATTTCATCCTTTACCCAATAGACATTCAATAATAAATTGTTTAATTTCCATGATTTTGTGAAGTGTGTGTATTTCTGTTGGAATTGAACTCTAATTTTATAACACTATGATCTGAGAAGATACATAGTATTATTTCTATTTGTTTGAATTTGTTGAGGTCTGATTTGTGTCCTAGTATGTGATCAATCTCAAAAAAGTTCCATGAGCTGATGAGAAGAATGTATATTTGGCTTTATTTGGGTGGAATGCTCTGTAAAGCTCTGTCAAACCCTTTTGTTCTACAGCTCTGTTTAAGTCCACTATTTCTCTGCTTAGTTTCTGTTTAGAAGATCTGTCCAGTTCATTCATTAGGGTGTTGAAGTCCCCAGCTATTATGACATTATTGTTTATCATGCTATTTATATCATACAGGGTTTGCTTTATGTATCTGGGTGCTCCTGAGTTGGGTGCATAAGTGTTAAGAATTGTTAAGTCTTTTTGTTGGATCTTCCCTTTCACCATTATATATTGGCTGTCTTTGTCCTTTCTTACTTTTGCTATTTTAAAGGTTATGTTATCTGAATAAGTATAGGTACTTCTGCTTTCTTATGACTTCTATTTGCCTGGAGGATTGTTTTTCATACCTTGACCTTGAACCTGAGAGAATCTTTAGATGTGTTTCTTATAGACAGCAGAAACCAGGCTTGTGGATCTTTATCCACTCTGCCAGTCTGTGTCCCTTCGGAGGACAATTCAAGCCACTCACATTTATTGAGAGAATTGATATTTGAGGTAGAATTCCGTTCATATTGTTAGGTAAATTCCTATTGTTTTGTTTTACTCCTTAAGCCATCTTGGAGACCAGGTTCAAGACTTTAACTCTTCACTGATTTTACTTTGGAGAGTGTCCAGTGTGCTGTTACATTTGTAATGCCGGTCTGAGTACTTCCTGTAGGGCTGGTCTGGTCTTCGCAAATTCCATCAGAGTTTGCTTGTCTGGGAAGGTCTTTATTTCTCCTTCAAAAATGAAGCTTAATTTTTCTGGGCAGAGAATTCTAGGTTGGCCATTATTCTGTTTTAGAGGATTAAGGATAGGCACCCAGTCCCTTCTGGCTTGTAAAGTTTCAATTAAGAAGTCTGCAGTTAGTCTGATAGGTTTTCCTTTGTAGGTTATTTGCTGCTTTTGCCTCACTGTTCAGAGGATTGCTTCTTTTTGTTTACTTTGGTCAGCCTAATAACTACATGACGTAGTGATTGGCTTTTCACATTGGGTCTCACAGGAGTTCTGTGTGCTTCTTGTATCTGGATGTGTAGATTTCTGGCCAGGCAAGGCATATTTTTGTCCAGTATTCCACGAAATAAGTTTTCCAGCCCTTGTGTATTTTCTTCTTCTCTCTCTGGGATGTCAATGATTCTTATATTTGTCTTCTTTACATAATCCCATATTTCTTGTGTGTTTTGGTCTTGTCTCTTGTTTCTGTGTTTTCATTGTCTGATTTTTTAGCCCATAGGCATTATTTTCAATTTCTGGGTATCTTTCCTATGCATGATCCATTCCATTCTTGAGGATTTCCACTGTGTTTTGAAGTTCCTTGAAAGCCTCCTCCAACATTTCTGTTTGGTTTTTCCATAGTATTTCAATTTCTTTAGAGAATTTTTCATTCATTTCCTGTATTATTTTTGTGGTTTCTTTATGCTGAGTTTCTATTTTCTCTTCAATTCCATTGAGTTTTCTTACAATCCATACTCAGAATTCTTCCTCTGTCAATTTAATTGTATCATGTAAGTTGTTATCTATTGATGGAGATCGAATATTTTCTTTTTGGGGAGACTTTTCTCTATGATCCTTCTATTTCTAGTGTTCTTTTGCTGATTCTTTCTTATCAGGCTACTTTGTCAGTAACTGGGGGTGCTGGGGCTGGGTTATGGTTTTAACTCTGGAACCCCAAAGGGATATTCCTTGACAGTACTGGGGAGATGCACTCCCTTACTAATCTCTAAGGAGATTAGTAAGTCTGGACCCCTTGCTTATTCTCACAGGTGGTGAATCACTCTTGTGTGAGTGACTCCACTGCCCTCTGCTAGTTTGAGAAGGAAGGCACTGTGTTGGGCTATGGGGTTGCCCTCTCTTTTGTTACTTGTAGTTTCTGTGGAGGGTTCGATTATCAAGGTATTCCAATACCTTTGTTTTGGGCTCTAAACCCACAAATGGGGTATACCAGTGCTTCAATCTTTGGGAAATGACTTGCCACTCCCAAGAGTTACTTGAGCCCTGTTGTCCCTTTAGGTGGGGTAAGAAGAGCAACAGGTGCCTGCAAGCCTGAGAGCATATACTTCTGTGGTTGCTTGATCTGCTGCTAGAGGAGAGCTGCTAATGTGTTATTAAGGGCTCTTTCACCACACTTGTGAAGCAGCCCCAGGTGGGGGGTGTCAATTGGTGCAATTGCTGAGGACTCTGGCCAAGATTTTCCTTTCCAGACCTAAAGGCCTAAAGCTGGCAGGGTCCTGGGCCCCAAGCATGAGCTCTAGTGTTATGTTCTTATCAGATCATCGAGACCAACCCACTGGTCTGATTAAACAGTCTTTCCCCTTTTGCTTAGTTTCAAGGTCCCACAGATTCACCCCAGTCACACAGAGAAAACGACTTTTATCCTTTCTCCTTACCTCCAAGGGTGTAGCCTTACCTGCCAGGCTGGGAAAGGGGTGTTGCCTAAGACCTCCGCAGGTTCCAGTCCAGAAAACCTCTTCTCTTGTTTTTCCCCTCCTCCAAGGCCAGGGTCTGCCCTGCCACAGGGGAAGTCAAGCAAGTCTAGCAGCAGAACTGGGAAAGAGGCGCTGCCAGAGGCTCCTGCTCGGAAAGCAGCTTCTCTCGTTTCTCTGCCCCTCCAAGGGTGGAGTTTGGTCAGCATGAGGTAGAAGCTGCTGGGCAAGGGGAGAAGCTCCTCTGAGGCCACGGCCACCCTGAAAGGGGCCTCTCCCGCCACTACACCCCTCCAAGGGCGGAGCTTGGTAGGCGTGGGGTAGAAGTGGACAGGCGGGGGGAGAAACTCCTCCGAGACCACGGGGCTGCTCCACCCCAAAAATGGCCTCTCTCGTTACTCCGCCCCTCCAAGGGCAGCGTTTGATAGGTGTGAGGTACAAGCAGCCAGGCAGGGTGACAAGCTCCTCCAAAGCCGTGGGGAAACTCAGCTAGGAAAGTGGCTTCTTTTGTTACTCCACCCCTTCATGGGCAGGGTTTGACCTGCCCGTGGGAAAAGGCAAGCGGCTGGCGAGGGGTGTGTTCGGAAAGCAACTTCTCTGGTTACTCCACCCCTCCAAGGGAGGAGCCTGGTCAGCATGAGGTGGAAGCAGCCAGGTGGGGGCACAAGCTCCTCCCAGCTGTGGAGCGACTTAGCCGGGAAAGCAGCTTCTCTTGTTACCGCCCTCCTCTGAGGCTGGGGCTTGCTCCGCTAGGCCGTGTCAGTGGTGCTGCCGGAGGCTGCCTCGGCTGGAGAAGGGGCAGTGCCCAGTTTGGCAACACGCCACAGCATTTCTAGGCCTTGGACCCGCAAAATGGCAGCCGCCCACCCACGGAGAGCCAGCACCGGAGGCGACTGCTCGCGGGGCAGCAGGCACTGGACCTGGCAGGCTGTCTCAAGGAGCCGCCAGCTGTCCCCTCTGCTTCCCTGACGCACTGACTCATGCCCGTCCAGTGGAGAGTCCCACACACTCTAACCCACCCTGCACTGGCCGGCTCTTCAGCAGTTTCCATGGGCAGAGCCCCTCCCTCGGTGTTCACCTCCCTTGGTCTGGACCCTGCGAGCGCCAGAGGCAAGAAGCCTGTCTCCCAACTCCCTCCCGTGTCCACTCAGACCTGACTGTCCCCCGCCCAGTGTGGACCTGGCACTGTGCACTGGTGAGTTCAAAGTGTCCCCCGACTTTGTCTGTTCTCCACACTGCCGGTCAGCCTGTGCCTCAGCTTCGCACTGACTTCAGACACCTCCCTGCCTGAGTGGATGTGGAGGTCGATGGAGGAGGAATCGTCCTCCTGTGGGTCAGACCACAGTGGCCCAGCCAGCCAGGAGGCGCAGCAGTCCCACGCTCTATTCCCTATTGTGTATCTCACACTCTCCAAACTTAGTGGTAGATTCTCCAATTCACCTTTTTATCTTCCAGCACTGCTTGTTCCGCACTGCTTCTCTGCAGATTCCCGATGCTGTTCCTGTGGGAAAGCGATCCCCTTGTGTGTAGCTGTCCGCGTTCTTCGCTTCCCACTCTGGGAGCAGAGAGCCAGGAGGTCACCACTAATGTGCCCTTTCCTCCCACCCCATAAATCTGTAACTGAAACTAGCTAGTATGTTTTTTTTTAAATTTTCAATTCAGACTCATAACACCACTCTCTTATGCCACACAAAATACATTTTACCATTCCTAAAATTCAGTGATTGAATTGTATTGTAATTTCCTATTTCTATGTCTGTTTCCCCAATAGAATATAAATTTTACAAGGGCAGAGACTAAATGCATCTATTTTAAAAAAATATTAAACTTATCACTTAATACAAAGCCTGCCACAAATCAGGCTCTGAAAACTATTAAGTAAAATATATTAATTACCATATTAAAAATTTGCATGAAAATGTTAAATGTTCACATATTGATTTTTATTTGCTTTATCATAGTCATAGTGTATTTTCCAATGTGTAATAATCTTATCCAATATATAATAGAAAAGTAAGTAGGAATCTTTCTGCTGGAATGCAGTGTATGTTTTTGTAAATGTTTCATTCAGCGTAATTTACTCTAAAAAGAAAGAAGTTTATGAGGAAAATTTGGCTTAAGGGCTGAGCACTAAAGAGTACACGCGAATGTATAACCAGAGCACTGACAAAAACAAAACAACCCTAATAAAATTAATAGAGAAGCATTTCTAAAACATGTCAATTTCCTAAAAAATAAACAACATAATATATAAATGACTTTTCCGTTAAAGACCAAGTGAAACTACTTGAAATTGCCGAATTATGAGGAACAAAAACACACAATTCACAAGGATTGTGTAGATTCATGCATTGAGTGCTTCCAAGACAAAGCTCAAGGCTAAAATGGGCACAACAGAAGGAATACAAGGCAAACGGATGTATATGTTACTGCACTCTGCTGATGCTTGATGCATTTAGCTATTTAATATACTCTGCATCCACCTGATGTTACTTAATGGTACAAAACATTAGTGATTTGGGAAATATAATGTGAATTATTGAAAATTTCAGATTATATGGATGTCTCCTTTATATTTACCAGTCACATTCAAGCTTCTTAATAAAATAAGTTAAATACAATTTTCAGCTGTTTGATATATTATCAAATAATGTATAAATTATAACAGTTGGATATCTTAAAAGTCTTAAAATATGGTGAATATTTCATATTATTAAAATGACTTTCACATATGGAGTGCCTACTATGTTTCAGGTATTTTGCCAACACTTTTTGTCTATTATTAGTAATCCATAAAATAAGCATATAATTTATCTTCTCTACCAACAGAAACTGTTCTTAGAACTGAGGCTCTCTCATCCTTCAAATTTCTCAGCATTGACTTCTCAAACATCAGAAACTAAAAGAAAGGACATACTGGGGAAATGACTTCAGAAATTTATTTCGGACTCAAGTAAGTCAAAGCTTCAATGTTCTTTTTGTTTGTTTGTTTGTTTGTTTGTTTGTTTGTTTGTTTTTTTGAGACAGAGTCTCACTCTTTTTTGCCTGGGGCGAGTGCCGTGGCGTCAGCCTAGCTCACAGCAACCTCAAAGTCCTGGGCTCAAGCAATCCTACTGTCTCAGCCTCCTGAGTAGCTGGGACTACAGGCATGCGCCACCATGCCCGGCTAATTTTTTTCTATATATATTTTTAGCTGTCCAATTAATTTCTTTTCTATTTTTAGTAGAGACAGGGTCTCGCTCTTGCTCAGGCTGGTTTCGAACTCCTGAACTTGAGCGATCCACCTGCCTCGGCCTCCCAGAGTGCTAGGATTACAGGCGTGAGCCACCGCGCCCGGCCCTTCAATGTTCTTATACACGTTTCATTCTGAGACAGAAACAGTTAAGGATCTGATTATTTGAAGACAATGAAGGGATATATTCGAGTCTAAATATCAGTCACCTAAATTGAAGGTAGAACAGAGTCTCTGACTATATAAAATAATTATCATCCCCTACACACTTGCACACACCGTTATTCAGTTTATGTAGGATTTGAATTTAAAAATTTGGCAATATCATCTCCTGGAACTTACAGATCAACCTATCAATGATTTTACAGCCACTTTTATTTCCCTGTTATATGTTCTGAAATATAAAATGTTATATCTCCTGCAACATAAAAAGTAATATTTTCTGAAAATATAAAATTTTACATTTTCTGAAAATATAAAATGCTGTATTTTCTGAAACATTAAAAATTTATGTCTTCTGCTTTCCTTTCATGAACTCAGACTGTTTTTAAATCCACACACTAAACATATCATTTCATTAATATTATAAAGTACAGCAGAAAAATAAAATTAGGGTTTTTTTCCCCCATAAAATTGCCTTTAGTGATAGAAACAGGGCGGTAAAATACAAACCGCACCTAACTGTTGTGGAACTGCAGAAAAGAATTTTCCATATAACGTAGCGTTAAGGAAGGGCTTGCTTTTAGCATCAAGTCTTTCAACAAGGTAGCTCTTAGATTGAAACCTCTCTAGCCTTTATTACTTGTGAGAGCAGAACAATGTGTTGAATCTCTCAAAATTTCGTTGTCCTTATCTCTAAACCTAGTGATTAATCATTTGATTCTACTGACTTTTACACAGGTTAAATGTGCTCAGTATTACACAAATACACACAGAGATACATATTTAAGTAACTTTCCCTTTCTCTTATTCCTTCTTCCTCCCATTATATATTCTACTAGTTTGTATTGCATGCCAATACATCCCTCTATAGTAAATAATATCCCTTTGCTATTTGCCCAACAAATGTATGTTTCATTTTTAAAATATACTGAGCATTGTGCTAATTTTCTGTCAAAATGGATAATTTGCTTCAGTTAAAGGCGCTTTTAAATTCTACATGGGCAGAAATGCAATAAAAGCAAACCTAAGATTCATGAGAACATGTAAGCTATATTAACACAGAACTTCATGTGCTTCTTCTATTAAAGGGAGAAGGTTTTGACCCTGCTTTCACACTAGAATCACCTGAGAAACATTAAAAATGTTATCTGACCACATTATCAGGAATTCCAATTTAATTGGTTGGATGGAGCCCAAGAATTGCTGTATTTTGAAGTTTAACATTTGATTCAAATGGGAAACAGATTTGAGAATTACTAAAGCAGTTAAGAGTTAATACTGTTCTTAATTACTAAAATATTGCTGGTATTCAGGTATCTTTGTTGAATTGTGATAGGCAAACTTCTAAGATGACTCCCAAGAAATCTGTACTGGGTATACACTTCCTGTATAATCCCCTCCCCTTGAATGTGGGTAGAATATGATGGGATTTTCACTCCCTTGATTAGGTTACACTATATGAGTCTCCAGGTTAGCAGACTGGATGGAAATATTTGAAGCAAATGAGATTCTCTTTCTAGCTTTGAAGAAGCAATCTGCCATGTTTTGAGAGGGGCTTGTGACTAAGATCTGAAAGTAATTTCTAGGAGTTTAGAACAGACCTTGGCCAACAGCCCAGGAGCTGAGAGCAAACCCTGGCCAACAGCCCACAAGAAAACAGGACTTCAGTCCTATAACTGCAAGGAACTGAATTCAGCAAACAACTTGAAAGAGGACCCAGAGTCTCAGATGGGACCACACACCTAATCAGCAAATTGATTTCTGCCTGGTAAGACCCTGAGCAGAAGGCACATTTAATCCCTGCCTGAATTCCTAATTCATGGCAATTCTGAGATAATAAATTTGTGCTGCTTAAGTTGCTAAGTTGTGGGAATTTGTTAAATAGCGGTAGAAAACTAATACATGAGTCAACAAATAACTACTTTTGAATTGTAATGACATCCGAGTGATTTCACTGTCATTATTTTTATTCTGACTGAGATCATTATCTTACAAATCCTTTATTTTATTTTTTGTTCAACTCCTAATCTTCCAGTGTTTTATTAGTAAAGACATGATGATGAAAGAAAAGGTGATGAGAGAAGTTATTATGAATAAAATTAGTGGGTTGTTTCAATTCAATTATAATGATATCTAGAAGACATAGACACTTTTTTTAATCTGGCATATGTACAAAAGACTTTGAATTTTAAAAAGAAGAAGAAAAGTATTTATTAAGAACTTCAGTCGTATGAGGACAATTTTCTTCCAAACAATCTCTATTTGCACTAGAATATTGTAATAAGTAGGATGATTACATGGAAACAAATCCAAGCAAGCATTGCTTAGCAACAGTTATCCCTAGACTGTGGATTCGAAATGCTTAACATGTTGTAGTGAAATAACCAGAAATATTTGAGGGCAGAGCTCTGGATTCCTATCCACTTCCCAGTATGCTTTGTGAGTTTTAATCTGTGTGAGTCTGAATATTCCACTAAACATCAAATCACTGTATTCCATTATAAGTATGCTCTTGACCTCACCCTGCTATGGATTAATATTTGTAAGAACTGGGGTGACCCACTTCAGGAATCTTCTCTAAACAAGGTATGCCAGATGCATGCATGATATTCCTGATTTTTTATGGCATTGATGCTAGAAATGTTTTTGTTTTTTGGTGTATTTTTCCAAGAGTTTACAAATAATAGGCTTTAATGTTCTAAGTGTCAGAAAGTCATAGCTTAACATTACAAATACTTTTAATTGTAATGTTTTCCTGTTTTCCTCATTATCTGCCCATATTATTCCAATGTTTCAACATAATGGGAACTAAGGCATAATTAAAGCCCAAGATAAGTTAAAGAGATCACTCTACAGTCAAATTATTATTCCTATTCCTTGCGTTTCCTTCTCCTCTTCCATGAAATCAAAATAAAGTGTTGTGCTAAATTATTAATAGTTTTGGTAATGTGCTCATATTATTAAAGCCCTCTGATCAGTATATGATAGCATATTCAATGTGTGATAACTTTGAACACAACCTTTATTGTCTAAACACTTTTCCACTTGAAATGTTTTATATATATATATATAATATATATATATATAAAAAATCAATAATATCCTTAACATAACCCACATTTTTAAAGCTGTGACTCATAAGGCATTTTTATCAAATTCCCTTCTACCCTGCTTTTTCTTTTTATCAAGTGCCCTAGCTCAGATTCCTATATCCTCCTCTAATTTGAGCTGGTTACTATATTCATTAACTCCAGTGTTATGGGTGGCACCGTGTGGCTTTTCTTATTGACTTTCTCAGGCTGCCCGGTTGGTTCCAAGATCTTTCTCTTTCTTGAGTTACTCTCTCATTTTGCTGGAGCAAATTCAGTTCCCATAAAAGGACACTGGGAAGGATGTTTGAGGCCCTGAATGAAAGCACATATTTTTTATTGTACCCTTATATTTAAATAATATTTTAAGTTACTTTATAATAAATATTTATTCTTCAAAATTTTGAAGACATTATTCCATTGCTTTTCAGTTTCCACTGTATCTATTGAAAAGTCTGCTGCCAAATTGATTCCTATTTCTTTGTTTATATCTTTTCATTGCTGGTGGTGGTAGGGGTGGTCTCTGCAGTCTTGATAATGACCTTAATTTAATCCTGTGATGCTTAAAATTTATTTTCTTGAAAATTTCAACATCTTCTCAATTTTCAAGGTCTTCTCATTGTTCTCAGATTACTCTTCTATCAAAACATCCAATTCTGATTTACATAAGACTTTTTCATATATACTAAATATAATAATTGAGGTTCTGTGTATTTTACTTCTCCTAATTATTGATTATTTTTATTTAGATAATTCAATTCCATGTTAATCTATCTTGTTTTTCACTCAGAAAAAGTCCCTAAACAGAATTATCTGAACTTTGAGCTTTGAGTATAGGTTTGATACTTCTTGGCTGGATGTCATTTTTTTTTTTTTTTAAGCTTGATGTGAGAACAGGCAGGAAGAAAAATTCTTAATGCTAGGAACAAATAGAAATATGCCTGTTGTTTCTTCTTCATTTTTTTCTGCATTTGAATGATACTATGTTAGGTTCTTTGTTTGCATTAATTGATCCATCAGTACACCAAGCTGCCCTTTCATCAAATCTGCAGCTGCAGGTGGCATCTCCTTCTCTGATCTCTGCCCATACAATTGTATGGGATTTTTTGTTTGTTTGCTTATTTTACGAATTATTTATCTGCTGGTTTATGTCTCCATTTTCTTTGTAATTGTAGAGTTCCAATATGCTCTCTTTAACTAAAAGTGTAGAAATTAAATGATTAGATGATTCAATGAAATACCCTAATTATCACTTTTCCTGTTTCTGTGTTTTAAATTTAAATTTTTAAATGTCCAGTACCCATTTTTGTCCATGGCTCCTTGTCTTAGTCCATTTGTATTGCTATAAAGGAATATCTAAGGTGGGGTAATTTATAAAGAAAAGAGGTTTATTTGGCTCCCAGTTCTTTAGGCTATACAAGAAGCATGGCTTCAGTGTCTGCTTCTGGCAAGGGCCTCAGAAAGCTTCCAGTCACGATGGAAGGTTAAAGGGAGCAGGCATTGCATGGCAAGAGAGGAAGGGGTAGATCTCCAGCCGACGAGGTGCCTGGCTTTTTTCAACAACCTGTTCTCATGGGAACTAAGAGTGAGAACTCACTCCCAGAAGAATGGCACCAAGACATTTATGAGCGATCCTACCCCATAACCCAAATACCTCACGCGAGGTCTCCCCTCCAACACAGAAGATAAAATGTCAACATAACACTTGGTGGTGCTAAACAAAACTGTACCAAACCATAGCAACTGGCATGAAGGGAAGATGTTACCATTTCTTAGGCACAAAAAAAGAAAATTGGTAATTTTATTTAATAAATGTTTAGACAATAATATCTACTATAAGTCAGTCACTGATGTAAGCACATTACAAATATTAATCATTTCAACCTAATAACACACTATGCGACTGTTATTAACTTCATTTTACATATGAAAAAACTGAGGCACAGAGGTTTAAGTTCCTTGTTTGTGGTTCTGCAGGTAGAAGATATTGGAACTAGTACTAAACTTAGGTAATTGGACTCCAGCTTTCCTGAGTTTAACCACTAGGCTACAATGCCTTATATCAATATCTAAACATGGGAATATCAAACTAAAAAGGTACAAAAGTATACACATTTCTTTACTGCTTATACGATATGCCATGGATGTCAGTATACAATAATCATTTACTGAACCTATTTACTAGCATAGAATGCTTAATAAAATTAACTTCAGTATGACTTAATGTACTTGGTACTAGCTAAGTAAAGATAATAATAATAGTATAGTTATTATTTACTTAGTTCTTAACTCTAAGCCATCTCGAAATTGTAGATTTGATACTGACTATGTTTTTTCCTGGTTAATTGATGGTAATTAATATTAACTTTCCACTACAATTATGTCAGGACCTTCCAAGTAAGGGAAAGTTAATTTGGGCCTGTTCCAGAAATAGCACAAAATGCAATTTCATGAGAGAATAAGGTATGTTGGGAAGAAATGGGAAGATAAAATAAAGAACTTTTTTAGAACCATCTTGCAGAGGTTTTAAGTGGCAGGATAAAATATCTGGGTTTAGTTAGGTCAGTGGTGAAAAATCATCAAGAACATTTTTGCAGGGCAGTAATAGGATTAGAACTGTGTTTTTAAAAGATAAAATGAAGAGCTGGACAAGGACTGAATTTGGAGCACAGGAAGATTAGAAGAATTAACCCATCAGGAAACTTTCAGTAGAATAAGGGAGAGTTAGAATGATGGCAGAGTGAAATGACACCTGGTCATTGCATAATGCTTCCTAATTTGATTTCTTTCTCTGTATCATTTAATTTACACAGCAACCTCAGTAAGCAGCAAAGGGCAGATTCCAAAAAAATACGTTGTATTATATTTCTGTAGACTGAGAGAATAAGTGAATTGCTTTGTGTAAATGATTGAGAAGTAGAAGCCTTTGTTTTGAAATCTAAATCTAAATAATGTGTAAACAAATATTTAATAAATAGCAAATGATTGGTAACATAGGAGACAGATGTCAATATGACCAAACGAATTGGGAGAGTGCTTGCTTATACTAAAACAGGAAGTCACAATCTCAGATTGTTAAATCACAAAATTGTAGGGCAGTATACACGGGAACCATGAGCAAAACGACTGACTATTCACAGCAAAAAGGTACTGTCACAACAATAATATACACACCTATAATTTCAATTAAATCAGAGAATTATGAACTATTTAGAATGCAGAAGTGCAACAGATAATTGAAATGAAAATGTAATTGACATCCTGCACCGTTTGATTCCATTGATATGTGTGGAGGCGAAGGAAAGCTTCCTCTTTACCCTCAGATGGCTCACTAAAAAATCACCTCAAAATAAAGCAGATTAACAAGAGAAAAAGATTACAAATTTATTTACCGTGTGCACTGGGAGAATCACAGAGTGATTGCCCAGCATTCCATGGGGGCCGGAAGCTTTTATACCTTTGTTTCAGAAGGGAGGGAGGGATGAGGAATATTGGTAATTTTGTTGAGGAGCAATAGGTGATTACTAGGGAAGATGAACAGATACTTTGGAGAATGAATAGATGGGGGAAACAGATTGACTTGTATTAATAAACTATTTTCTTTGGAAATTAATTCAACCTTAGAGACAGGCATTATTTTTTAATGGGTTGGCCAGGTCTGGTTTCATTCTTTTTTTTTTTTTTTTTTTTTGAGACAGAGTCTCACTCTATTGCCCGGGCTAGAGTGAGTGCTGTGGCGTCAGCCTAGCTCACAGCAACCTCAAACTCCTGGGCTCAAGCGATTCTACTGCCTCAGCCTTCCGAGTAGCTGGGACTACAGGCATGTGCCACCATGTCTGGCTAATTTTTTCTATATATATATATTTTAGTTGTCCAGATCATTTCTTTCTATTTTTTAGTAGA
>RJWJ010003653.1:0-83981 GCA_004363605.1 Indri indri
TTTTTTTTTTTTTTTTTTTTTTTTTTTTTTTTTTTTTTTTTTTTTTTTTTTTTTTAGTAGAGACAGGGTCTTGCTCTTGCTCAGGCTGGTCTTGAACTCCTGAGCTCAAACAATCTGCCCGCCTTGGCCTCCCAGAGTGCTAGGATTACAGGCGTGAGCCACTGCACCCAGCCTTACTTAAATATTTTTAATAGGAAATACATTCACTGTCACTTAGATCTACATCTTTTAACATAGTTGATTAATTTCTTAACTTACTGATTTTCTGCAATTATAAAATTGTCTTATTTAGGCTTTAATGCCTTTTGGATAATGGGGAAGATCCAAATTCTTAAAGAAATGGTTCATTTGTGCTATTTTAATAGCACTTGATTTGTTTTCTTAGCTTTCTCCCTTTGTATTCTCCTGACTGTTGTGATAGTAATGAATATTAGGGAAGAGGCACTTAACTCTGACCTTCTGTAGTGGGAGGGCTTCCGTGTTTGGTGTGAGCTTAGTAGTAATGGTGAGATTGGTATGAGCCAGTCAGAGACTTCAGCTTGGACTTGTTAGTGACTCCTGAGATTGTAATTATCATTTGTCAGTTATAAGTGCCTTTTGTGACTTGGGGAACTGAGGAGACAGAGACTTAGACTTTGTATCTGTTTCCTGCTCTGGGACTAGCTTCCTTACAGTAAAGGACAAAGGTTAAGTTGAGTGGTTTCTGAAGACACATTTTTGGTGAAATTCTGAATTGTGTCATCATTACCCTTACTCCATAAACTGTTTTAATTGGTGGCTAGTTTCAATTTGGAGTTTTTGTTCCTACATTTTAATTTACACTTAACTTTGGTGATAATTGAACAGGATTCAAGCAGAATTCCTTCCCTGCTTCTTTCATTTTGTTCCTTGCTGTTAAAAATCCCTTTTCTTTTTTATCTCTTACTGGTGTGCTGTAAAATGTCATCATTTTCTGTCTAATAGTTCTTGGTGTGGGCTGTTTTTAACTTGTATTCAAAAGTGAGTTTTTCTCCTCCTGTTAGAAATTACTTGTTTGGCCGTAGAGCCCCTCCTGTGTGTGTTTTCACAAGTGAAGTGATGGGATCTGTAACCTAGACCCTAAGCTCCTGACGATGTCATGACTGAAATGCAGTTTGGGGGGTGCAGTGTGTAATCAGCTGTTCTTCAGAGCACTGCACCTATGTTTGTCAGATCCGTTAAGCATTATGCTTTCTATAAGTTAGACACAAATGAAGGCTTGTTTCTTAGAAGATTTATTTATTATTTTGTTTCGAAGAGCAGGATTGAGAACCTCTCAAGGTATCAGGCCATATGCATATGTCTTAAGTTGAACTAGCCTTGCTGCATATGTGATAGGGTTGAAAGTGAGGAGCCATTGAAAGAATTCCTGGAAAACCAGCTTAATCTCTTGATGGATCAATAACATTACATGTATGTTTTCCCTAACTTTTTGATAAGAAAAATTTTGAGTCTATAAAATGTCGAAAGAATAGAAAATGTTTTATCCATATATCCACCCATCTTTGTTCAACAGTTGTCAGCATTTTGCCATAAGTCTATGCCTATCTCTGTGTTTTGCTTTGTTTTTGACACAAACTGTTTGGAAATAAGGTATGGCTATAACGCTTTACCTATGAAAACTTCAGCTCACTTCACCACCACCTAAAAATAAAGACATTGTCTTAATCATCTTACTCTTACTACATCAACTAAATTCATAAAAGTTCCCTAATAACATTTAATAAAAGGGCTATATTTATATTTTTCCAGTTATCTTCCAAATGTCATGTATAGTGTTATTTTTTAAAAATTTGGGATCCAGTCAAGTTTTATGCATTGTTACTGTATTTTGAAATTAGCTGAGTATTATATGACATAAAATGGAGAAGCATTCCAAAATTATTTTTCCCATGACTTGATAAGGTATAGGATTTTAAAGTTACATTCTGAAATACAAGCGCACCTGGCTTTGAGATGAGTTCAGAAATTGTGTTAGTTGGACACTTTTATGTTTTGACCCTTTATACACATTTTCTATAGGCAGCACCATTTCGGTCATCTTAATTTAGATGGGGGAAATTGCATGTGATAATTTTTCCCCCATGAGCATTATTCATGTGCAGAATTGCATAGATTTTGCCTGCTATTTTAGTCTTTCTTTTTTCCCGTTATAAAACTAATTACGTCTTTTGAAAATTTGGAGAGTTATTGAATATCTCCATAATATTCTTAGAGTTTTAGTTTCTCAAATATTCTTCATGTTTTTTTATTGGGTTGAAATGTTGACAGGGTTAAGATTATGGTATTGTATGTTAAGAGATACTGTGAATTGATTAGATAATAAATTTATATAATACCAGCCCTCTGTGAACAATAATAAATTTGACTTACACAAATATTACAAATATAATATGATAAAAGGAATGGGCTAAGAAGGCTTGAAATTGAGGATGCAAAATCATATATCCTTAACAGCTGTTTATCCATTATACTGTGTTTAAAAAGGAACTAATAAAAAAACGCGAGAAAGTTTCATCTTTTTATCATCTGATGAAAATCACAAAATACGACAGATAGGAAGTCACTAGTAGTCCATAATTATTTGTTTATTTATTTATTTATTTTTTGAGACAGGCTCTCACTCTGTTGTTGGGGCTAGAGTACAGTGGCATCATCATAGCTCACTGAAACCTCAAACTCCTGGACTCAAGCCATCCTCCTGCCTCAGCCACCTCAGTAGCTGGAGTCTTGCTCTTGCTCAGGCTGGTTGCAAACAGTAGTCCATAATTTATGTGATTCAACATCCTTAATATGTTGGCAACACTGTGAATTTTTATTTTTTATTTATTTGATTTGTATATAAATAGCATTCTTAGACTGATCTTTTAAACTTGTGTCTTTACCCCCTTTACTACATGTGTTACATCCATTCACTCTGAATTTTTAACTCTCTCAACTGTCATCCAGCCAAGTGTATCAGTTAGAAACCATGAAGTCATTCATCCCTCACTGTCCACAGCTCTGGTTATGCTGAAAGAATAGCATGTCTGCTTTGGGGCTGGGAAGCACAGAGGAAAACAGCTGAGACAATCATATCATTGGATAGTATCTGCAAAGAAGAAAGCTAGGAAGGGAACCAAATTCTGTTTTGTGCTGCCTCATTAATCAGTAGATTACACCTATTACTAAGTTATGAATGCAATGTTAGATATATTTAGAACCTAAAATTGTGAAAAGGAAATAAGAAGTAAGGTGCTAGTCAAATTTTAAGCTTTTTCATACTTCAGGGTCAACATTAAGAGCTGCTAGTTGGGCACAGTGGCTCACGCCTATAATCCTAGCACTCTGGGAAGCTGAGGAAGGAGGATTGTTTGAGCTCAGGAGTTCGAGACCAGCCCGAACAAGAGCGAGACCCCATCTCTACTAAAAATAGAAAAATTATCCAGGTGTGGTGGTGCGGGCCTGTAGTCCCACCTACTCAGGAGGCTGAGGCGGGAGGATCGCTTGAGCCTAAGAGTTTAATGTTACAGTGAGCTACGATGACCATGACGCCACTGCATTGTACCTTGGGTGACAGAGTGAGACTGTCTCAAACAAACAAACAAACAAACAAACAAACATTAAGAGCTGCTATTTAGGTGGGCATTAAAATTTATTAGATTTAGATGTAAAGAATATTTCATTTGTGTTCAGGACAACGGGAAGCCATTTCATGTAACATGTAAAACTCTAGGATGGGGTCAGGGGTGAGTAGGGGGGGTAGCTTCTAAGATGCCGGTGACTTTATAATGAACAAAAGAAATATAGTTCTTCCTCCAGGGAAGTATTCCTCCAGGGACCTGGCTGTTGAGGTCCCGCACTGCAGTCTGGGAGGCCCAGAGAGGCTGGGATGGAGCACAGCCTCCATCCCCACCCAGGCCCAGGCCCTGCAGAGCAGGGAGCCTGGCAGAGTCTGAGACAGAAGGGGCTGGGGCAAGCCTGAGGCTGTGTTTACCTTACTTTGCTTTAGGTAAGTCATTCTGTTCTATTGGTTGTAGAAACTTAAGGAAATATTTCACTTACCTGGAATAGCTGAGATATACTCCTGGAATACCTTCTATACAATGAGGAAAGACTTGCTTATTTGAAGTTCTTCTGATGGAAGTATTTTTAAAAGGCATCACGTACTTAATAAACAAAATAAATTGAACGTCCTTTCAATGTGTTTTTGGACTGAGTGTTACAATTATGAAGATCCATTATTGTATTCACAATAATGAAAAGTGGGCGGGTTGCCTATTTGCCTTCTGAAGAGGACATCCACCCACCCCAACCTGTCTTGCCTCCCCCGCAACAACCTGTTTTGCACTGAGCCGTTGTGCTCCATTAGTTGTTTTGGCGTGGCAAAGCATTATATATGAGAGACAGAAGGCCTCAGGCAACCTGGTACTCAGAGAGTGGAGTCAGCAGAGCCTGGGCTTCAGGTCCCAGGCCTGACCTCTGCTTGCAGCCCCTTTGGATGGTGGTGCATACCTGCTTCCTGTGCCCCGGGAGCCATCCGGCCACTCCGTGCAGTCATGAGGATTAGTGAGCTGGTAGGTGTGCGGCATAGCTGATGTGGCTTGCCCTCAGCAGAGGGGCCGTGAGGCTGTGGTGGTCCTGGCCCTAGACACATGCTAAATGAGTGCTTTTTAAAAATGTGCTTCTTGGTTTTTTAAAATTGTTTTATGATTTTGTGTCCTAATCAGTTATGGGATTTTTTATTTTGGGTGGACAAAATAATTTGTTTTAATTTTTAAAAATGTTTTATAGTTGTTTACTGGCTTTCATTTTTTTAAAATATAATTTCTTGTCGCCTCTGGTTTTCTTGAATCCTGGGTTTCTAGAATACTTTATAGAAGGCTTTTCTTGGGTGTTCTACATTCTCCTGACCTCATATTTGGATATAATAACTTATATAATTTAAGTTGAATAATTGGTACAGGTCATTATATTCATTTTAATGGTTTTTGTGCTCTTAAACTTCATATTCAATTTCATATGTTTTGTGTTTCCATCCCTTTTGGTTGTTCGTGACCCTGAGTGTTTTTAGCCACTGAGCCCCTTCTGCCCTCCTTGTCTGGGACACCCTATCTTGCAGGTTTTATTTGGACTTTCCCTTTCCCCAGACCACCAGCAGTTCTACTTTCTAGTTAGGCTGAGTCTCTTGTTTGACTCTCTATACCACTGTTCCCACTCTTTTTATAAAAGCCCTCCCTCCGTGTGGTGAGCCTCCTCCAGAGGTGCTTGTCGATCCGGCTGCATCTGTTGGTGTCCTAGGCCAGGCTGCATTCTTACCCCTAGAACTCCCTCATCTCTGTGTGACCCTCTCACCCTGCTTCTCTCAAAGCACTCTTGCTTTCTTTGTCATCTTTAAGAAGCTCCCTCCAACTCCTAGCCCTGGCATTTCTTCCTCTTTAAGTATCTTTTAGCGTTTATAACTTTACCATTCAGATTCACATATTTTAGTCATCTTCCTTGACCAGCATTATCCTTCCCTGAGGCGGCTCTATACCGATGGTGGTCTATCAGACCATATCAGGAAAACTTTGTTTTAAATTTACCTCGAATTTTACCCAAGAGTGTCTTTAACTTTATATTTTTTATGTCTTATTGTCTTCAGCCAAAAGTCGTTGAGTGATACTAAAGTGTCCTTTATGGACAGGATTATGTTAGTTGGGTCTGTTTCTGAGAGAGTAGCAAGGAGGGTGGGTACCAGGGTCTCCGGGAGTGGAGGGTACACCATGGGGCCATCATCTGGCCTTCCCATTGTGGGGACCGCCGCCCCCAGGTTTGAGATGCACAGCAGACCCCACCAAGCTCAGGGCCCTTTGAAACAAGACAGACTTCCAGTCATTTTCTCATGGGCTTCCCAGATGGACACCTGGGTGGCTTCTGTATCTGCTGCCCAGGGCTGAGCCAGCCTGTGTCCTGGTGACCACTGGGCCTGGTACCTGTGTGGCTGTGGCTAGAGGAGCCCATGGGTTTCATGCAGTACCTGAGGCAGCTTCACTCAGAGAAGAGATGCATCATTTCAGGCACTTTGGGGTTTTACTGTGTTTTAAATATACCATGTGACCTTTTTTTTTTTTTAATTTCAAGCTCAAAGTAGCATTTTATTTGTGTACAATCGGTATACATAATGCTATAATAGTAACATAGGCCGATTAAGTCTAAAAACAAAAAACATTATCCTTATTATTGATAGAAAGCGCAGATACACAAGAAATCCTGAATATTGACAAAAACAAGTTCAGACAACAACAGAAGATATGGGATAATATTGTAACTTATTCTAAAATAATTATTAAATAACAATTTCCATTAAAACAGTGCAGTAGAAGGTGAGAGAGGCACTCTGGTTTAGTAAGAACATATCTTCTCTCAAAGCATTAAACCTTTTTAAAAAGACCTAATAAAACAGGGGTGGAAGGAGGGCAGAAATCAGGGCCTAGAAGGGACAGCCACCTGGGCAGCTGTGCACTGAGATGAATGACGGGGAGGGTACCAAGGGATTTAGTTCCAGAGACCCTGAGGAGGAGGAGGGCAGCATCCATTTGGGTGTTTAAATGACTACCGTATTTAAGGATTTTTAAATTATAAATATATGAAACTGGATACAGCAAAAGTGAAGTGCATGTTATCCACAGTATAATTACTACTGATTCGTCTACAACTGATACCATAAACTCAGGGTGTACTGGATTGGCAATCAGATGGCATTATCTTTCTGAAATCCTTCTTTAAATTAACTTGTGTATAAATTGTAAATAGAAAGATGGACTTCACTTATTTCTGAGTTTCATCTTTTTTATCATAGCAGGAGAGGATAGTTTTGACTCTATGAAGCTTCCAAAGAAGTAATTCCTGTTTACATATTTGCATTAATTGAAGTTAACCTAATATTTTCTTCCCAATAAGTCATTCTGTAGTTTACTAAGAGACAAGAAAAACATCCTAAAATCTAAGTACTTCTTGGGCTCTAGAAGAAATAATGTTAGGAGCCTGAAAGGCAAATAAATTAAACATTTTTCTATTCTATTTTTCTACGTACCCTAAATATGGGGAAAAATAGGGACAGACAAAATGAGGTAGTTTGCCTAAACCTTCTGACCTTGTTAGTTAATCTTTGTAGTTTTCATATTTCTTTTCCATTTTTACTGTTTTAACTACAGGCCTATGTTTTTAAAAACATCTCTTTTTTCTGATTATAAAAATAGTATGAAAAAGTCCAGTCAGTACAGAAATATGTAATACGGAAACAAAAGTTACTTTAGCAAGAAATTTAGTCTTTGCTCATTTTTAATTTAGATGTGGAGTTGTTGAGTGAAATAATTTTTTTTTTTTTTTTTTGAGACAGTCTCACTCTGTTGCCCTTGCTTGAGTGCCATGGTGTCAGCCTAGCTCATAGCAACCTCAAGCTCCTGGGCTCAAGCGATCCTACTGCCTCAGCCTCCCAAGTAGCTGGGACTACAGGCATGCGCCACCATGCTCGGCTAATTTTTTCTGTATATTTTTAGCTATCCAGTTAATTTCTTTCTATTTTTGGTAGACATGGGGTCTCGCTCTTGCTCAGGCTGGTCTCGAACTCTTGAGCTCAAACAATCCACCCACCTCGGCCTCCCAGAGTGCTAGGATTACAGGCATGAGCCACCACGCCCGGCTGAGTGAAATAATTTTAAATGCAAGACCAAACTCAAAAGATTTTCTCTTGTTTGTATCTTCCAATTAGAGCTTATTTCTTGGTTCCCTGTTTGTTTTAAAATAAAAGTGGAAAGCTTGAGGTTCTTACGAACCTACTGGAATCTGTCGGAACTCAAGAATAGTTTTTTTATCTTTTTAAAAATTTTTAATTTTGTTTAGAGACAGTGTCTCACTCTGTTGCCCAAGTTGGAGTGCAGTAGCTATTTAGTCACAATCATGGTGCCCTGCGACAGCTGCGAGCTTGCTAGGCTCAAGCTGTCCCCTTGCCTCAGCCTCCTGAGTAGCTGAAACTGCAGATGTTTACCACCATACCTGCCTTCTGGTTTTTGGGTTTTTTTTGGTTTTTTTTGTTACAGATTAGGATTGGGTCTCCATTCACGTTGCTGGGAAGCAAGGGACACAAGTTGTGGGAGGAGGTTTGTGTTCCTTACTTGTTACAGGATTGCTTTCAGTTTGGCTCCTCCCATGGAGTGAGTGGGACTGCCAAACACAATTCTTCCTGAGTGACCTGGAAGGGACAGTCCTTCCAGCAGGATCAGGAACAGAGGCCAGCAAGGGAAAGACACGCACAGTCTGAATGGGATCTGAAAGATACAGTGTTGGTAGCGCTGGCACTTCCGATGCCTCTGGGAGAGAGACCAGGAGTAAAGCAAACAAAGGGAAGCTCTGTGGTAGTATTTTTTGCTTTCTGTGCTTAGACCTGGAAAGTTCTAGTTTTATTTTAAATAAGCAGCATAATATCAGTCTTAAAAGTAAGTGTGTAAACGTTTTCTAGCTTACTTCCTACCCCGTGAATCCATAACCTCAACTTTGTTCCTAACCAGGCCTCTCCATCATTTCCTGCTCAGAACACTCACCTTACTCTGAATGTCATGACAACCCTTTAGTGAAATGACACTCTTATAGCTGCTCCCTAATCCTAGTCCAGTGTTCCCCCTCTGCTCCAGGCAGATGAAACAGCAGCTATTGTCACACTCTAACTGCATACCAAAGGTTCCAGGGCAGCTAGCTCTCCACCTGGAGAGAGTCACCCTTTTTAAGAGATTTTGCCTGGGACCCTCCACCCAGCCAAATCTGATACCAGATTTAGTACTTGCAGGTATGTTCCTTCCAAGACTAGTTCTTGGTCAGAAACAGAAGGCTTGCCCACACTGCTTGTTTTGGATATGTCCACTGTCTTGTTTTCTTAAGTCTCTAGGAAGGCCTTATCCAGGGTCAGTTTCTCTCCCTGACCCTTTGTGCTGTGTCTTTGAGGCTCTGGCCCCTCTCCCCTCTCGCCTCTGACTCCTGGTACAAGCCGTCTTCATGCTTACTGAGGTTTGTCTCCTCCAGGCAGTGTTTCTGCCACTTTCTGCAGTGGAGTCCCTCACTCTCCTATGTGACCACTCAGTCACAGGGTGGACACATTGTGCAGGCTCCCTCTGCCACTTCTAGAGTGATTCTCTCCCTGCTTTTAGAAAAACAGCTTTATTGATATATGTAAGTCACGTACCATAAAATCCACCACTTTAAAGTATACAATTCAGTGGTTTTTGGCATTTACAGAGCTACGTAACCATCATTAGTATCAAATTTTAGAAATTTTTCTCATCCCAGAAAGAAACTGTGTGTGCATTAGCAATCACTCCCCACTTTTCTCCCTCCCCAATCCCCTGGAAACCACTAGTATAATTTCTATGGATTGCCTATTCTGGACATTTCTTATAAATAGAATCATGTAGTATATGTTCTTTATGTCTGCCTTCTTTCCCTGAGCATAATGCTTTCAAGATCCTTCCATGTTGTACCATGTGTCATTATGTCATTCTTTTTTACGACTGAATAATATCCCATAATATGGATATATCACATTTTGTTTATCCATCTTCTGTAAACATTTGGGTTGTTTCCACCATTTTGGCAATTATAAATAATGCTGCCATGAACATTTGTGTATAAGTTTTTGTGTGGACATATGTTTTCATTTCTCTTGGGTATGTACCTAAGAGTGAAATTTCCGGGTCATGTTGTAACTCTATGTTTAACATTTTGAGGAACCACCAGACTGTTTTTCACAGCAGCTGCACAGTTTCCATTTCCCCCAGCAATGTGTGAGGGTTCTGATTTCTCCACATCCTTGCCAACACTTGTTATTGTCTTTCATTTGATTTTAGCCATCCTAGTGGGTGTAATGAGATTTTTCCTTTTGGTTTTTATTTGCATATCTCTGATGACTAATGATATTGAGCATCTTTTTCTGTACTTATTAGTCATTTCTGTATCATTTTTGGATGTCTATTCAAGTCCTTTGCCCATTTTAAAAATGGGGTTATTTGTCTTTTCATCATTGAGTTATAGTATATTCCAGATGCAATTCTCTTGTTAGATAGATGATTTACACATTTTAATCTCAACGCAGGTTGTCTTTTCTCTTTCTTAATGGGTCCTTCGATAACTCTCTGGGATTTGAGCCATCTCACTATACCAGTTTGTGCTGCTCCTGTCTGTTCTACCCACTTGGTCACTTTTTGCTATCTTGTCCCCATTCCTACCTTCCACAGTCCTTAGGCTTCACTGTGTTTTCGGTCACCCACTAGACAACTGAGTTGCATTGTCCTTAGTCTTCCTTAATTCCAGTGATTTCCCATCTACACCACTGCAGCCTCTGTCCCAGAGTCATATTCTGGGTCTTGTATTCTAGAATGGCTCCATTTCATGACTTAAACTTGAATATCCCTTCTTTCTCCTGTCACTGCTGCCTTCTACCACCAGTGTTATCAAGGGCAAAGGGCGTCCCAAGGGCCTCTGCCCTTGATAATGCCAAGTTTTGGGGACGATGTTGAGCAGCTGCACTTCTCTATGTTGCTGTGGAATGCAGAATCCAAAGAACAGTCACGTTGAAAACAGTTATAAAGTTAAACTTACTCTCTACTGTATAACCCAACAATCTCACTTATAGGTCTTTATGAGGTGGTGTTAGGTTGGGACAAGGAGGAAGGGGAATAGATGCTTTGTCTAGGGGTTTCTGTTGAGAAATAGATGACATTAGGAGATGCTTTGTCTACTAGGAGGAACCAATTGACCAGAAGGGGAGCTTCCAAGATGGAACAGATGATGTGTCAAGGGGTCCCCAAGGACTGACCAACCAGAAAGAATTAGAAAGACCACAAAGTAAAGATACGATCAAGGCCACAAATGAGGGTTTCTGGAGCATGTGTACAAGTAAAGTGACAGTATCCTCAAGTGATCTACCCTTATTAACATAGTAAAAATCACACCCACCAGCGCCATGACAGTTTACAAATACCATGGCAACCCCCGGAAATTGCCTTACAAGGTTAAAAATGTGGAGGGTTCCCAGTTCCAGGAATTCTCCACCTTTTTCCAAGAAAAACCGTGAATATTCCACCGCCCCCCCCCCCACTTAACATAAAATTAAGGAATGAACATAAAGGGAGAAATCTTCTTAAACTCAGTGTCTCTTCCACTCTCAGGGGTTGACCCATTCCTTCTCTGGAATGTGCTATGCTTTAATAAACTTTCACACTTTGCTTGCTTGCATTGTCTTGGTCTGCTCTTTTGCTCTGTCAACTCAGTACCAGTAACCCTTCTTTGGTACCGGGAACCAAGAACCAGGGAATACAGGGACCTGACATCTGGTCCCCACACCTGACAGTGGAAGATCATGTTCACACACAGACTTGTATCTGAATGTTCTCAGCAACTTTTTTCATTATAACCTCAACCTGGAAACAACCTATTATGTCTTTCAAGTGGTAGATAGCAGTGAAGGTAACACGTTAATGATCTTGCAGTATGTGTGCATCCAAAAGCATTGTCTTAAGTGAACAGTCAAACTCAAAGGAAATATATCTGATCATATTTATATAAAACTCTAGAAAAGGCAGAACTATAGTGATAGAAAGCAGACCCGTGGTTGCCTGGGGCTGGGGTTGGAAGGGGAGCACTGGGACTCTCTGGGGTGTTGGGGATGTGATGTTTTCTTGATTGCGATTGTGATTATACTAATATGTGCATTTGTCAGACTCCTCAGATTGTGTGCTTAAAATTGATGGATTTTACTGCATGTAAAATATCTGAGTAAAACTGATTTGAAAAATGCTGGCGTCTGACAGCAGGTAGGCCCTCCTGTTGGCAGTATCATTTTATGCTCCCTCACGGTGACCTAAAGCACTCATCTTACACTGCTTTCTCTTAGCAGATTCTTTATGCCAGAATATTGATACCTTTGGGCATGGTCTTCCTCAACTTCTCTTTCTCCAAGTACACATTTATTTTCCCATTTTTACGTCCTTTTTCCTAGCCTGACACTGGAGTATTCCTGGAATTCTTGAGCCTTTGTCATTGAACACATCTCGTGGGGCCTCTGTGGGATGTTGTCCTGGCAGGGCCCTGGCTCCTATAGAATCTCTTCTTTTCTCTTGGCTGTCAGCCCTTGGTTTGTAAATATGGCCAGGTCTCTGCCATGTTCTCCTGACTCCCGTCTTCTCTCTTCCCCTTCTTACCACATATCTTCCGAGGGTAGACCCTGTCATGCCCCATCAGCTTGACCCTCCCTTGCTTGGATCTTGCTGTCATGGGATTGCTTTTGTCAAAACTACTGATGCCTCCATTACCTGATCTCATGAATGATTTTCAGCCTCATCTTCATCCTCTCCTCACTGGGGAACTCCTGTGTGCCTTCACATGCATCAGTGTCTACATTCCTTCTTTTTCTTCTCCTCCGTTGCTTCCTACAGGTCCCATCTGCACCTCAGTGCAACTCACATACTCTCCTGGCAGATCTGTGCTGAAGTCTTGGCTACCATCAAATGTATTTCTCTAGAGCCCTTTCCTGAACTGTCCACACAGTTATTGCCACTTGGATGTTCCACCTGCACACTAATATGACGTTTCTAGTTTAAATATTTCATTATCTTCTCTAGATTGGTTTATCCTCCTGTACTATATATCCCAGCTAGTGATACCATTGTCCCTGTCAGTCATCCAAGGTAGAAATTAGGAGTCGTCTCCGATTCTTCCCCATCCCTGCATCTGTTCTGACAATACCTGAGTCACTGCTCCCTCTCCTGACCTGTGCCTTGGGCACTGCTCTCTTGGATTGATGTGGGAGCCATGTCCCTTCCCTCTTCACTGGTCTTCTATCCTAACCATCTTCCACATGGCTAACAAAATGATCAGCCTAAACTCAGGCCTGATCTCATAATTCCTCTGTTTAGAATCTTTTAGTGGCTCTTTTCATCTGCAGCAGTGGTTTGAATTACATGAATCTGTTTAAAAAAAAAAAAAAAAGAGAAGACTACCATTGTGTTGCCAACTCTTAATTTTTCTAAATAAGAATATTAAGAAAAAGGAATTCATCATATACCATCTTTTCATTAAAAAGTACATTTCAGCACTTAAAAAGGGCGCAATTTAGAATGGAAGGTAAAAAGACCACAGTGTAGTGGCTAAGTGTGGAGAATCCACTCAGCTGCTCACCTAGTTGGCTCTGGCAAGTACTTAGGAAGCTCATCTGTAAGACGGAGATGTTAATGGTGACTACTCATAGAGTTGTTGTAAGGATTAAATGAAGTAATGCATACTTGGAGCAGTACCTAGGCATAACAAATGACAGCCCTTCCTCCAAGAGAGGAAAGTGGCCATAGTACACTACAGTTTCTTCCTTGGACTGATGGCACTTCTTCATAAAGAAACCCTATTGTTGTGGAATGGAGCCCAGGCTTTGATGCAACTGAGGCCACCCCCGGCCACTTGCTTTTCATCCTAGCCTCTAAGACCTGCAAAATGGGATGAAGAACTTTTCTTTGTTCAGTTTAAATCCTTTGAATATTTCAGTAATCTGTGTAGCGGTTTCCATCCGTGGAGCTAGGATCACACTTAGCCAATTATTTGTGATTAATTGTATTTTTGCAGCCTTTTCATAGCTTTATTTAGCAAATGTATACAAAATACTGATATGTGTAATAACTTTTCAAGAATTTTTCTGTTTTTTTTTTTTCTTTTTTTTCTTTTTTTTTTTTTTGAGACAGAGTCTCACTCTCTTGCCTGGGGCGAGTGCCTTGGCGTCAGCCTAGCTCACAGCAACCTCAAACTCCTGGGCTCGAGCGATCCTACTGTCTCAGCCTCCCGAGTAGCCGGGACTACAGGCATGCGCCACCATGCCCGGCTAATTTTTTCTATATATATTTTTAGCTGTCCAACTAATTTCTTTCTATTTTTGGTAGAGACGGGGTCTCGCTCTTGCTCAGGCTGGTCTCGAACTCCTGAGCTCAGGACTATCCGCCCGCCTCGGCCTCCCAGAGTGCTAGACTTTTCAAGAATTTTGAAGGCATGACCATTCATGATGCATAACAATTACAGTGTTTAAATGTTTTCCTTTCTCTTGACTGTTTTAGTAGAAAATCTTGGACTTGCAGGGTACATTTGGTGATGAAGTAGATTGGAGGGATTGTTAAAACACAGATTGCTGGAGCTGAGGACTGTAGGTGGTGACAGGTTCTTGGTGACCACACTCAGCGCCATCCACTGCTGCTGCGGATGATGGAGGAAGCGTTTCTCCCTCTAGCACCCCAGACCTGTGGTCCACTGTGTCCTCTCAGGGCTGTCATGGAGACTAGGCCAACATTTTGTCACCAAGAAGAATGTGAATTTCTTTAAGTCAGGAAACTTGGAGAGTTGCTCTACATTCCTGTTTTCTAGTACATGACTCACCCATGAGTGAATTTTTTTTTTTTCTCTGAGATAGGGTCTCTTTCTGTTGTCGGGGCTGGAGTGCAGTGGCACAATCATAGCTCACTGCAACCTCAAACTCCTGGGCTGGAGTGATCCTCCAGCCTCAGCCTCCCGAGTAGCTGGGACTACAGGCACATGCCACCACGCCCAACTAATTTCTCTGTTTTTTTGTAGTGACGGGGTCTTGCTGTGTTGGTCAGGTTGGTCTTGAACTACTGACCTGAAGCAATCTTCCCTCCTCGGCTCCTAAAGTGCTAGGATTTAAAGAGTGCGCCACCTCACCTGGCCCTCATGAGTGAATATTGACTGAATCCAGCTTTCACTTCATTCTCTGAAATTGCCAGAACAGAGTGTTTATAATCTTTGCATTTTGCTGTTTCTGAACAGTAATGAAGTGGGTCCATTCTTCTGCTTTAGCAATGATGTCATGTGAAACTTGTGTTTCTATGTACTTGGATTTAAATGAGCAGCCAAGAGATACTTTGGGAGCAGTGGCACGAACAGCCTCAAGTGTTTAATCATAGTTTTGTATGGTATATTTAATTAGCTTATAAATCCCATTGGGATATATTGACTGAGTGGATTTTAAAGATCAAGCCAGGTGGACACAGATGATGAGCAGGTGGAAGTCAGAGACTGTGGTGTTTGTGGTTTGGGATTCTGTACTATTTTTATTGCTGTCCTGGTAATTGATTTTAAAAAGTGGTACATATTCCTGTTTGTCGATAACATAATATTGAGTAGTCGTTAGATGATAAGATAAAAGTTGAAACAACCATGGTGCTTGCAGAGATGTATGTGATATTTAACATTTATGTGAAGTTTGGAAACAAGGCAGCATCAGGAAAGGTCTTTTTGGTCTCGTTTTTTCACTTAGCTAAGATTTATTTCAGTGCCTTAAAAGCGTTCAGACTAATCAAAATGGTAGTACTGCAATTTCTTATAATATACAAATACTTCATATAAAGCTTTTGAAAATGTGGATACTATTAACTAATCCATAATAGCACATTTTTGGAATCTCAAAAGCAAAATAAAATACCAAAGAACTTTGACATACTCAAGAGGACCTAATTAGCAGTAAGAGAATTGATAGGTAGCTACAGTACTATTTAAACAAAACAGACACAAATCTGTTTTTACACATTGCATGTTTATTTTTAACTTCTTTCAAGTATTTGGATTTCTGACATTAAGTTATATTTTCTAAACATCTTTATAAATAAAACATTTTCAGTCATAAACTGTATCATTTACCATAAATTATTAAGTAAAATATAGTCCAACTAAATGTATTCACCTTCCCCCAGTCTAACATCAGTTTTAGACAACATTTAAAAATAGACTTTATAAATATTTTTACTAAAGTCACATCTCTAAGTCATTTATACAGATTGGGGAAAAACTGGTTTATAATAAATTGTTATCACCTTTAAAGTTACCGTCCACATACCTCATTCCCAACCCCCAACACATAGTGAGCAACACGAATATACTATTTCAGAGGCTCAGTTTGTGACTTCAGTTTCCTGAACATCGAAGGATTTCAGATTTCCGTCACTATAAAGAAAAAGACTCAAATGGCTAAAAACCATATATTCTGTATGAGGAGAAATGCATAGGATGAAGATTATTTAAAGAATAAGTAAAACTTTTATTATTTATGCCTTTTTCTGGGCTTTAAGCCCCGATGTTAAATTCCATGTGCACACACATCTCCAGTGGAGTTTAATTGGCTGTATAGTTTCTTTGGGTAAAGGAACCTAACTTTTTGTCTTAAGAAACTGGTGTATATAAATGTGTTCATCCCAATCTTGTGGCCAACATAATGCTGAAGTTCTTTTTCCTTAAAAATGCAATATAGATATTCACGATGGTCCCTGTTCCCTTAGTGAGGGCACTGAGTGATATGATAGATTCCATTTCTTGTGAAGACGCAGTTGTGAGGTGTTCTACATAGGAAAAAGCTCATACTAACAGTTGTTTAAAGGAAAAAGGAACCAAAGTGAAGAAAATTTTTGAACGAGAATATCTGTTCTTACAAGAGGGAAAAGTGCTGTCGAACACAAAAATGTAATACCTATTAGCTTGGAAAATGCTCATTTTTCTTTGTCTTAAAAAAATAAAAAATGGTCTGAATGGGGTGTTGAGACACTTAGAATTGGGGCAGGATCTATACAAAAATGGAATGTGATGCAACGACTTAACCTCATGAAGGAAATAACTGATTAAAACAAAATTTTGGTTTGTATGTACATAATGGAGTGTTGGTGCATGATGTATCAAAAATCCCATGTCTGGATTCCCCCCACAACTGTGTGGGATGCAGCCCCCGCCTCATGAGCTATATGTGAGGCAGAAACCGGGAAGGAAGGGAGGGACTTGTGTCACTTGTGGGCAGAAGCATTTTAGTGCCATCATGTGAAAGTTAAGACCCTGTCAAATTATCCTTTCTGGCAATACATTTTAAAAAGTTTTGAAAGAGTTTTTAATCAACATATTATATGAAAAAGAACCTTGGATTGTACTTGCATCCTTTGAGTACTGTGGCATGGTGGGTTTAATTTAACAGTTGAGATACAACATGGGGACTTCATTTGAATGAACTTGCAGCTGTAGAAAAATGTTTGATTTAAAAAATGTAACCAAGAACGAGACTGCAGAATTTTAAGCAGTGAAATGCTAGGAAACTATTAATAAATAAACGCTTCTTTAGCAGGGGCTAAATTATTGATTATTTTGCTTTCAGAGACCGGGAAGAGATTGTTTTCTCTGGGACTTCAAATGTTGTTGTAGTGTGGTTGTTTCTTAGCTTCCTTAAGGTGCCCCTTGAATGGCTGAAATAATTCACTGAAATCATTTGCTTTGAAGAATCAAAGATCTTTTTCGTCTGAAGTAACCAATAAGTGGTTACAGTGAGGGCTTCCTGTCCAAGTCTTCTTTGAGGATGTGCATGATGGGGTTTCCGTGGACTTCCTTGTAATCTTGTATTGTGAGTGCCATCCTCTGCTTGCTGTCTTCTTTAGGTCCTGTCTGTCTCCAGCACTGGCCCCGTATATCCATCAGTGAGAATACCTACTGTTTGTTCCAAAAGTTAGCCCTGGGGTGTCCAGCTGCTTAAAGATGGGGCTGAGGCCTCACACCACGTGGCTGTGGCAGAAGTGCTGTTGGTGCTCCTAGAGCTGCCTGCGCAGGGAGCAGGCTTGGGAGTGTGCCAGCTGGGCGCCCATGCCACCAACCCAGCTCCAGGGCTACAGCCTCCTGGATGCTATTTTTTAAAATAAAATACAAATTAAAGGTTGTCAAGAGTCACCAAAAGACGGGAGGTTGTCGTGAATGACAAAGAAGGGACCATTACTCAGTGATTGTGACATGTCAGAGAGGTGAGGCCTGTGTAGCAAGGTCATCTGGGTCAGGTTTGGTGGCATCCTACATTCAGCAATCTTCTGTGAAAGATTTTTCACAGAAGATGTTTTTGCACGGAGACAAGTACCACCAATTTCTACCCAAACGGATGGTATCCATCTATTATTTATAGATCCTGCCTAGAGGCATGGGGTGGGCTAAATCTTTTGGAGGTCTTTTCTAGCCTTGAATTTTTTTCTTTGTTGTAGGTATCTAACAATTAGTGAAATTGCTACAAAGTGCCATGGAAAAGGCAATTGGTCAATAAACATTTGCTTTTTAATTAGACAGAATTTACTTTCTATCCATAGAGAGGATAGAAAGCATATATGTTTCCAACTTTAGCCATGTTGCAATTTATTTGACTTTTCTTTTTCCCAGTGTTAAGATTTGGGGCAAAAATAAAAAAACCGATTAAAGAAAAAAGAGGAAATGGGATTTTCATGACAATATTTAGTACACTGTCTCTAATCAGCAGACACTTATTTGGTTTGAGCATTAATTTTAGTTTTATGAATAGACAAGGAGAGATTACTTAACCCTCCCTGTGTAGTTAGCTGTGATGAGATGAACCACGTGCTATTTTAGAATCTTGGGGAAGGTTTAACAGCACAGCTGGTGACACTTTTTGTGGATAAGCAAGTCTCATAGTGTTTTAATCCCAGTTTAAAGTATATTGATAAATACCTTAATCTATATAGTATGTATATATGTGTGTGTGTTTGTGTGTATATATATATATATATATATATATAGATAGATAGACAGATAGATAGATTGGATGTTTGTAAATATATCTTTATTTAAATGTACCAGGAAATCTTGCTACTAAAAGGAATTCTAGGGTAAATCCTTTTGAAACTCGTTAAATGTTTTGACATGATAAAAGTACCATATACATATTAGAAGTTATTTTATGTGCTGTTTTCTTCAATTTAAAATGTCTCCCATACAGTAAAATCCTCCCACACATCCCCATGGTTTTGGATTGGTGTTGGATCTTTTTGTCACCCAGCTGCTGTCTTAAGTAGGGGTGGGGTTTGCTATTGTGACCAGGCCCTTAGGATGGCACCTCTGAGTTTTTCCACACTCGGGCAGCAGATGCAGGCCAGGTCCTGACCTTAAGGATTAAGGAAGATGTCAGAGAGCTCATCCTGAATTGGATTTAGAAGGCTCGATTAGGAACCAGCCTGGAGGGAGGCAAGCCGATTGTCGCAGAGGCTTGGAGCTGCCTGGGAAGCAGGTGGTGGAGGGTGGCTGTGTAGTCAGCAAATTGTAAAGGGCCAGTATTTTCAGTGTTAAGCCAGAGGTAACATCTTTGGTGTTATTTAGCCACTCAGAAGGATTTAGGAAACAGTTTAATTATAGCATCGATTCATTTTTGGACATTTTGTTCTTTATCTATATCCATAGGAACAAAAGCAGTAAATTCTGTCATTTTTACTTTGAAGCGGGATAGGAGCTAAGCAATTGCCCAGTCACTTTTGTCAGAGGCATAAGCTGCTGTTGTGGGCTGCACATCTACCTGGAGAGAGGAGGCCATGCTCCCTCCCCCGTGAGCTCCTTAACCCTGCACGAAAGCCCTTTTCAAATTTTGGCCATTTTTATAGCCAGTAAATTCTATTCTTGCTATATTAACTGTTACTTGTTTTGTGTATAAAAATGCTTAAAAGGATCATTTCAAATATTGCATGCAACATATAATGGGGTAGTCATTGGCTTGTAGGGCATCAAGACTTGCGTGGTCTACTTGCCCAAAACTAATGTAGAGATGAGGAAGGTTGAAGTCCCAGACAGTGGTCCCTCCTCAGACCTGGCTGTCCCTTCCCTGTATGCCCAATGATTATGTTGTAGCAGGAACCTGAGAATGACTTAAGTGTAGCACACGTTAGGGTCTCTGTTTGTCTCCACTCCACAGCTGCCCCGGGGCTGTTACTTGCCTACAGTGGGATTATTAAAGCACCCCCTTGAAAGTACTATCTGTACTGGTCTTAGTATGCTTTCCCACATGCTCATTCACTCTGGAGCATGTGTGGCAGTGGCTTCCACTTTCGCAGAAAAGGAATGGGGTCTAGGAAGGCACTTACGGTCCACATCATCACATAAGTTAGTAGTGCTCTGCAGGCCATGAAAATGCAATTTTACCTTCATCAAACACTAATAACAAAAACAAAGGGGGAGTGCTTCTCTAGGAAACAAAGAGCAACTATTCAAACAGGGAAAAGATTGTTTTTATTTTTTTAAAAAGGAAATTTAATGTAGTCTTGTGCATCTGGAAATCTGCATGACAGTAACTTCAAAGGGTAAATATATGTGTTCTCCAGAGGTTTCTTTCATTCCATTTACTGAATTTTTCTAATCTTTCTCTCTCCCCACTCCTTTCGCTTAAAAGAACACATTATTATCTTAGTGTTAGAGGCCAAAAGTCCAAAATAGGTCTCAGCGGCCTAAAATCATGGTGCAGCCAGGGCTGGTCCCTCTGGAGGCCCTGGGGAGGATGCTCCCTGCCCCTGTCCAGCCTCTTGCAGCTGCCCAAAAGCCTCCACCAGCAGAGCCGGCAACGGCCGTCAAGACCTTGTCCCACATCGCTCTGCACTGAGTCCTCTGCTTCTTTTCTTCCACGTTTAGAGGACCCTGTAATTACATTGGACACATCAGAATAATCCAGGACAGTATTTTTGTTTCAAGGTCAGCTCACTGGCAACCCTAGTTCCATCTTGCCACATAAGCAGCATATTCACAGGTTCTGGAGAGTAGAACATGGACAGCTTTGGGAGGCTGTTCTGGCTACCACAAAGCCCTTATTAGGTATTTTTGCCCTCTTTCTCAGTCTGATTACTTTTTCTGGTATCAACTATTTTTGGATAATGAGATATTTCTAACGCTTTATTTCATAGTCTCTGCCATTCTTTCATCAAACATGCCCCACAACAGGCAACAATACCATTTTTCTCTAGTTTAGAGCTGAAGTTGGCCTTTTAAGGTGGACTCGGGTACTTGGTAACCGCATTTATGCTTATAGTTACAGGGTGTCCTGAGCTCAAACCTAAAGATCATGTCAGTCTAGGCCTTCCTATTTATTGGTGTTGAAAGAAAGGGAGAGAATGGTGGCTCAGGGGCTTCTTTGTGGGCTGCTGTGTGCTTTGCTTGTTATATGGTGCAGGTCCCTGGGCTTGGGATTAGTCATGAGCAGTTCTCAGACTTCTCAAAAGCAGTGAAAGGCTGTCAGATGCTGTTTTTACCTAACATGGTTTAAGCAGCTGAGTTGTATTTGATCGACTGGAAGAAAAACTCAGTTTTTGGTGTTTCAGAACATGAAAGACTTAGGGGCATCTTAGGGCCAAGATCTCGCCGATGGATCTGATAGGCTTTGATAGGATCGTAGAAGGTAGCTCCGTGTTGGAATTTCTGGGTTGTACATTCAGATTAGCCTGGTTCTGGGTGCTAACTGCCCGTTGTTGACACATGCATTTGTTTTCTCAGGTCCGGGCCCACCAGTTGGTCTTGCCACCTTGCGACGTAGTGATCAAAGCCGTTGCTGACTACGTCCGCAACATTCAGGACACCTCTGACTTGGATGCCATAGCTAAAGATGTTTTCCAGCATTCACAGGTAAAAAAAATACAAATTGGCAGGATTGACAGGATAGGACTTTCATAGTGGTGTGGCCAGGTTTGGAAGAAAGGGCCGTGAGAGGTGTGAGCTAACTGGACCAGTCTGGGAGCTCTTGCTCAGCCTATTAGGCCACTGGGAAGAAGCCCTTGGCCATGGGGCTGAGGTTGCTTGGCCATGCTGCCTGCCAGTTGGGTGAGCTCAAACACTTCTCCTAGCTTTTCCAGCCTTACTCCCAGCCTGAACAGAAGAAAGAGGATTAAGGTAGACAATTGCTGAGAATCTCTGCTGCTCCTAAGTTCTCTGTCTTAATAGGATCTATATTTCAGAGTTTTCAGAAAATGAACTGTATCAAATCGGTCAGGTGGTATTAGGAACCTCTGATTTGTCTCTTCCCTTGAGGCGATGCTTAGGGATTTTCTTCTTTTTTTCTTGGGAAGTGAGGCATTCAGACACGTCAGCATTAGTAGAATAGGTGAGGTTTTATGGGACTCCTGTTCTGTCTCTGGAGAGCTAAAACCCTGGGTAAGCATATCCCAGTCTGTCCACTGTCATCTGTCCCAGTTGGTGCAGGTGGCTTGTGAAATCTTCCTGGGCAGGGTCAGAGGCCGAGCAGAGTGGAAGTCAGAGAAGTCCTAGAGCTAGAACCCAGGGCCCTGACTACCACTTTAGAATTCTGCTATTTTAACTATATTGCTTTAAAAGAATTAATGTTTGATTCTTCAGTAATAATCTCTTGATTTTCCCTGTAGGTTTTAATGTCATTCTGAATTCTTATCTAACTTGAAAAACTGCAGATTATTATTCATGTGCTGAATTATAAAAAATATGTTAATACACATGACCAGTGGCATACTAATTTACAAAGGTTTTCCTACATTTATTTCAGTCTAGAACAGATGACAAAGTTATTCGATTTAAGAGAGCAATTGGATATTATTCAGCGACTAGTAAGCCTATGTCATTTCATCCAACACATTACTTAGGTAAGTAAATAAAGGCCTCACTGTGATCAACACTGACCATGCAATAATCCAAAGAGGTTGAAATATGCACCATATAATCTTGTAGGTTTATTGTTTTGAAATGTGATTTTCTGCAGTTATACAAATAAGTATAGACAGACTTCCTGGGTAGACTCAGTGGTAATCCCTGAAAATTTTGAGGAGCAAGAAAAGACTTACATATTCTTAGAGTGAAGAAGAATCACAGGAAGTCATGGTGATGAGATTGACAGGTCATAGTGATGTTGACATCCTGGTGTCTGAGTTGTCTTCTTCTAAATACAGAATTCCCTAAGGACATAGAAGGGTTTGCAAGCAATTTCATAAGTGCAGTGGATTTGTGGCTTCTCTTTTGTTACCTTTTTTTTTTTTTTTTTTTTTGCAAAACACCAAATTTAATTCAGATATTTGAAACTTGGGAATAAAAATATTGTAAGCTGTTAGCCTGAAGCCTGCTTGCATAGTGAACATCTCCTTGGAGGTCATAAAGCACTAAGCTGTAAGTACCATCCTCTTTATCTAATCAAATTTGCCTGCGTAAGGGGCCAGAGCAGTGGAAGTATGAGAAATAGACCACAACTCTGGTTTAAATTGTGTTGTTCGTTTCGTGTAAGCTTATCCAAAGAAGGCTTTGTTCAGGAGAGTCTTAACTGGAATTAGACTTTTTATTTGTTTCAGAAGATTAATTCCAAGGTTGAAAATGTCCTTAAGAGTTGTCCTTTACTGTGATAGTATTCCTTTGTTTATTCAAGCATAGTGTCTGCTGAGTGCCAGACACAGGAGATGCAGAGACCAGAGGTGTGCTGCTGACTGTGGATAACTGTTGGGTGGGCGGGTGGTAGACAGGAAGTGTGGCCTGCACTGATGCTGTGTGATAAAGGAGGAAGGGGTGGCAGGAGCCTGGAGATGGGCGAGGTTGAAGGCCAGGGCTGATTGGCCGTTTCTGCTGGCCCCAGCCTCCCTGGTCTGATGGCAGTAGATGGTGGCAGCCTCCTGATGGGGCACATGGCTTCCCTTTTGCTCCCCTGCAGTTCATTTTCCTCACAGCAAAGTAAGTTTAAAATGTAAATTGGACCGTGCTACTCTCATCCTTAGAATTCCTCATTGGCTTCCCATCACACTTGGAATAAACTTCCAACTTCTTACCCCACTTAAGCCCTATAATCCAGCTCTTGCTGACTGCTGGACCACTGGACCATTTGATCCTCACTCATGAGCCCAGCCTTCTTTCTTGCCTTGAATGAACCGAACTGGTTTCTGCCTTTGTACCAGCTATTGTGCCTAGCAGCCTCCTTTCCCTGACTGGCTTGTATTTGGGTCATTCTGAGTTGTGAGATCCAGGCTTTCATGTTGTTCTCCAAAGTCTTTCTTGACTAGCTGATCTTAACTTGACACCAGGCCTTTCCTGGTTGTGAACTAAAATAAAATCTTAAGTACCCCCCCAGCTGACTGAATGGACTGCCTCTTGGACAAAGGGATGCCCTAAAACTGAGTTGCTGGCCATGAGAAGGGAGGTCAGACATGCCTCATCATACCCCCCTCCTTTCTTATAGATATCCTTTGCAACTCATACAGGTCTATGGCTATGCAAGACAAATCTGTAGGTCCTCAATTAACATAACAAATCATTCGAGTCTGGGTATATTGGCCTGTGGCTTTTCTCTCATTAACTGACTTCCTTAACTTAAAACATTCCAAGCCTTTAGATGAAGTTTCATTTTTTTAACCAATTACATATCAGTCTTTTATTTTTTTTTATTTCAAAATTTTTACGCGAGTACAAACATTTGGGTTACATATGTTGCACTTGCACTGCCTGAGTCAGAGCTACAAGCGTGCCCATCCCAGACCGAGCGCACTGTACCTGTTAGGTATGAATTTACCCATCCCGTCCTCCCCCACCTCACCTGCCCAATCCCCAGTGAATGTTACTTCCACATGTGGACATACGTGTTGATCAATTAGTACCAATTTGATGATGAGTGCATGTGGTGCCTGTTTTGCCATTCTTGTGATACTTCACTTAGTAGAATGGGCCCCACCTCTATCCAGGATAATACAAGAGGTGCTAGGTCACCATCGTTTTTATCTCCATGGTATACATATACCACATTTTATCAATCCACTCATGTTTTGATGTGCACTTGGGTTGTTTCCACATTTTCAATTGTGAATTGTGCTGCTATAAACATTCGAGTGCAGATGTTTTTATTACAGAATGTCTTTTTTTCCTTTGGGTAGATGCCCAGTAGTGGGATTGCCAGATCAAATGGTAGTTTTGTTTTAGTTCTTTAAGATGTCACCATATTACTTTCCACAGAGGTTGTACTGGTTTGCAGTCCCGCCAGCAGTGTATGAATGTTCCTATCTCCACATCCACACCAACATTTGTTGTTTTGGGACTTTTTGATAAAAGCCAGTCTCACTGGAGTTAAGTGATATCTCATTGTGGTTTTGATTTGTATCTCCCTGATGATTAGAGATGTTGAACATTTTTTCATATGTTTCTTGGCCATTAGTCTATCTTCTTTTGAAAACCATACCATGCTCATGGATCAGCACAATCAACATTGTTAAGATGTCTGTACTACCCAAAGTGATCTACAGATTCAATGCAATCCCTATTAAAATACCAACATCATTTTTCATAGATCTTGAAAAAATAACTCTATGCTTTGTATGAAACCAGAAAAAACCCCATATAGCCAAAGTAACCTTAAGCAAAAAGAGCAAACTGGAGGCATCAATTTACCAGAGTTCAAGCTATACTACAAGGCTATAGTAACCAAAGCAGCATGGTACTGGCATAAGAATAGAGACATAGACCTGTGGAATAGGACTGAGAACCCAGACATAAAACTGTTGTCTTACAGCCATCTGATTTTTGACAAAGCAGACAGAAACATACACTGGGGAAAAGAATCCTTATTCAATAAATGGTGCTGGGAAAACTGGATAGCCACACGTAGAAGACTGAAACAGGATCCACACCTGTCGCCTCTCACAAAAATCAGCTCACAGTGGGTAACAGACTTAAACCTAAGGCAGGAAACCATAAGAATTCTAGAAGAGAATGTTGGAAAAACTCTTATAGACACCAGCCTAGGCAAAGAATTTATGAAGACGACCCCAAAGGCAATCACAACATCAAGAAAAATAAATAAATAGGACCTGAACAAATTAAAAAGCTTTTTGCACAGCCAAGTAAACTATCATTAGAGCAAATAGACAACCTATAGAATGGGAGAAAATATTTACACGCTACACATCTGATAAAGGGCTAATAACTAGAATCTATATAGAACTCAGGAATATCAGTAATAAAAAAATCAAATAAACCCATTAAAAAGCGGGCAAAGGACATGAACAAATCAGAGTCTTTAAACTGGTTATTCCCCCCCTTTGAGAAGTCCCACCTTTTTGAGTCAAACCAATGTATGTCTTCCATGTATCAATTTATCACCTTATGTGTAAGTCCTGTCTCCCTGAAATGTATAAAGCCAAACTGTGACCCAGCCACAATGAGTTCACTTGCTCAAGGCTTCTTGGGTGAGGCTCTGGGCTGTGGTCCTCAAATTTGACTCAGAATAAACCTCTTTAAGTTATTTTACAGAGTTTGGCTTCTTTTCCTTCTGTGACACAGTAGGACCACCTGGCTTTACTCCTCTGCACATTTGTAGGCTGCTTTTCTTCACCTTCCTCCCACCCCCAAGAATGTAATGTCAGGGGGTGGGGACTGGGACCTGTTTGTTACCTTCATTCTTGTATCCCCAGTGGATAAATATTTGACTGAATGAATTAATTCACTCACCGTTTTTAAATCAGGGAAGTGAAGTGATGAGATGTGTTTTAGGATTACTCTTGTAAAAGGGGTGCAGGGCCTCAGAAGGAGGGAGACTGGTTATATGCCCTTTCGTCAGTTAAAGCTGAAAAGTTATCGGATCAGATCATGCTGTGTCTGCTGTATTCCTGTCAATGGAAAAGAGCCCAAACTCTATAAAATAACTTAAAGAGCTTTATTCTGAACCAAGTTATTTGTGACCATGGCCCAATTAGCCACACCCAAGAAGCCATGGGCAAGTGCTCTCACTGTGGTTGGGTTACAGTTTGGTTTCATGCATTTCAGGGAGACAGGAATTACATGTAAAACCATAAGTCAATATATGGAAAGCGTACATTGGTTTGGCCCAAAAAGGTGTGACATCTAGCAGGGGTTGGGGGGGGGGCGGTGGAGTGTCGGATTACAGGTTATAAGTGGGTTTAAAGATGGTTTGATTTGTAATTTGTTAAAGAAATGAAGCTTTGTCTAAAGGCTTGGGATGTTTTAAGTTAAGGAAGTTTCTTAATCAGAGGCAAGCCACCAGGACTTATACCAAACACATACCCAGACTAAAGTGATCTGTTCAGTAAATTGATGACCTGCAGGTGTGGTTTAAGCTTTGTCTGTATAGCCTTAGGCCTGTTAATGAGTTACAAAGGACAGTCTCCAGGAATAATGGAGGGGAGCATGATGAGGCATGTCTGACCTCCCTTTTCATGGCCGGAAACTCAACTTCAGGGTATTTCTTGGCCAAGAGTGGGTCCATTCAGTCAGCTGGGGCAGGTGGGAGGGGGTGCGTAAGATTTTATTTTAATTCACATACCCCACACATAGGAGATGTCTAATAATTGCTTATTGGGATGGTGGGAAGCATGAATGTTGCCACCAGATTGTGTACATGGCCTTCTGGCCTCAGGCTCCCTGTTTTATTAGATGGGGTCATTATGTGAATATTAAAAGAGAAAACATATGTAAAGTGCTTCAGTGAAGTGCTTGTTAAATCATTCAGTGCCCTTTTAGGCCATTCTGACTACAGGAATACAGATACTGTCGGACAGCAGATACTATTATTGTTATTCTTGTGGGCGGAATGGCCTAAAAGGCACTGAGTGGCTGGACGTTGGAATGAGTGGTGACAAGCCTGAGAGGAGCTCACAGAGGTGGGAGTGGCATCCCATGTCTCTAGATGTTTTGCTCTTTGTGGAATAATCTGTGTGGCAGCTGTAGTTTAGATAGTTACTAGAGTGTACTTGGGGCAAGAACATTTACTTAGGAGGAAAAAAATAGGAAAGTAAGTGTGAAAAAAGCACACTTAACATATGGCATTGATCTGGGCTAATAATAACAATCTTGAAGATGTTTTGAATAGGTATGGTGCGTTTTAAGTTTGAATGTCTTAATGATATGTATAATATTCTGCCAAGTGCTTTCATGTTCTTATTAAATCATTAAACAGCATTTTAGGTAAGCACTTTATAGGTGAAGTTGACTCTTACAATTCAGTTTCATTTTCACTTTCACTACTCAGTGGTTTATGGGAGCAGTCCCCAACCTTTTTGGCACGAGGGACCAGTTTCATGGAAGACAGTTGTTCCACGGATGGGGGATAGGGGGTGGGGTGATTTCGGGATAATTCAAGCGCATTGCATTTATTGTGCAGTCAAACGTCTCTGCTGATAATCTGTATTTGTAGCCGCTCCCCGGCACTAGCATCACCACCTCAGCTCCACCTCACATCATCAGGCATTAGATTCTCATAAGAACTGCGCAACCTGGATCCCTCCCACTCACAGTTTACAGTAGGGTTCGTGGTCCTGTGAGAATCTAATGCCACAGCTGATCTGAATGATGGGGAATGGCTGTAAATACAGATGAAGCTTTGCTGGCTTGTTTGCCACTCACCTCCTGCTGTGCCCTGGTTCCTAACAGGCCATTGGTGGGTACTGGTCTGCAGCCCAGGGGTTGGGGAACACAGGTTTATGGAGAACGGGAGTGTTGTTGGTAATGAATTTGGGGTGGTTAGAGTGATACTTTCAAATAGGTTAATGTAGGTGATAACTCCCTATAAATCCTTCTATAGAGCATTTCTTGATGCTTCTGACTATTGCAGAAATTATAATTGTATGATGAGGGACTAACAAAAAGCACAGGTACAGAATTACAGCAAGGCAGGAAGCTTGGGGCAGTGTAGAATTTCAGGATGGCTGGTGTGTGGCCTGGAATGGCTAAGGTAAGACTGGAGAGAGGTTGAGGCAAGATTTGGAGGAAAGTTTTGTTTCAAACTATACATACACAATTTGGAACCTGCAGCAATGGATTCTTATAAAAATCACTTTAGTTTTTTTTTTTTCTGTTAACTCTAAAGAAATAAAGCAATGTTAGCTCTCATTGATTTTACCTCTCTATACTACTGGGATCCTACTAGTGAAACTAAGAGGACAATGACTGGAACCCAAGTTGAGGATCTAGAAGAAACAACATGGACTTGGGGAGATGTTTTCTGATATCCCAAGTTAGTACCCAAGATATATTTTCTGTAGAAATGTTTTTATAAATGGTGGGTAGGTCATAAGTAGTCTTTGGTGATCTGTCCTAGAATCCAACCATAGTCCATTATGTTATTCTACAGGAAAACAATTTAGAGTTTTGAACAACTAACATGAGGATATAACTTTTTGTTTAGTAGGACCTGTCTTTATTAATCATTCAGAAATTGGAATAGATATAGAGTTTTGAAGAAATTTTAGGGGAATCATACTAGAAGCTTAGAGTATGGCTATTAGTGAAAAAAAATGGGATATTTGGCTCCAACCAGAGGTTTCTAAACCTGGCTGGAATTTTAGATTCTACCTCAAAACTGCTACTTCAAGATATTAATTGGGCCTCAGGAATTTATATATTTTTAAAAAATTTTTCCTTGCTAGGCACCAGTTGGCCTGGCATTTGAGAACCACTGCTGTCACCCTCTGTGCCTTTATTGCTAACCATGTGGATCTTTTGCAGTGTTGAGGAAAAAACTCAGATCTCCAGTTACTGGGAAGTGTAGAGTTTATGGGAGGAAGTATACACACCCCTGTTGCATTGCCCCAGCAATGCTGAAAGGCATAGGCCAAATAGACGTCGGGTATTTTTAAAAGGTGAAAAAAGAATGTATTCTAGTCCATGCTGAGTTCACACCATAGACTCCCAGAAATTATCTATTCTGAGATCGATTTTTAAAAATAAATGCTGGTGAGATGAGTACTTACTTACTTAAATATTTAATATGTCATAAATACTGTGCTAGGATCTGTAGATACAGAGATGATTGTGATTTGTCCTTTCTGTCACAGCACATAAAATCTGCTGTGGCTCACCAGGGAATCACCAATCTAAGTGCAAGGATAAATAAGATGTCACAATTCCGTTGTCAAAATATTCGGTTCCCTGCTTATGCCAGTAGCTTCAAAATCACTGGTGGAATTTTAAAAAATATCAAGTAACGGCCGGGCGCGGTGGCTCACGCCTGTAATCCTAGCACTCTGGGAGGCCGAGGTGGGCGGATCGTCCTGAGCTCAGGAGTTCAAGACCAACCTGAGCAAGAGCGAGACCCCGTCTCTACCAAAAATAGAAAGAAAATTAATTGGACAGCTAAAAATATATAGAGGGAAAAAAAAAAAATTAAGCCGGGCATGGTGGCACATGCTTGTAGTCCCAGCTACTCGGGAGGCTGAGACAGTAGGATTGCTTGAGCCCAGGAGTTTGAGGTTGCTGTGAGCTAGGCTGACGCCACGGCACTCACCCCAGGCAAGAGAGTGAGACTCTGTCTCCAAAAAAAAAAAAAAAAAAAAAAAAATATCAAGTAACGCAGGTGCTAGAGTCCCACTTCAGACTGTATGAGCACTAATGTATATTTTTAAAACTGCGCAAGTGAAACGGAGGCCCACTGAGGCTGCAGAAGCATCCATTGTGTCTCACTGGCCTTCCTCAGTGAAAAGTAACACTTGTTAGAATGCCTAAAATACGAAACACCAACACCACCGAATGCTGATGAGGATGCGGAGCATCAGGAACTCTCATTTATTGCTAGTGGAATTGCAAAATGATACAGCCTCTTCAAAAGACAGTTTGGCAGTTTTTTTACAAAACTAAACATATTCTTTCCATATGATCTAGCAATTGTGCTCTTTGGTATTTACCCAAAGGAATTGAAAACTTATGTCCACACAAAAACCTGCACACAGATGTTTATAGCAGCTTTATTCATAATTGCCAGAACTTGGAAGTTATCAAGATCTTTTCAGTAGGTCAATAAACTGTGGTACATTCAGACAATGGAATATTATTCAGCACTAAAAAGCAGTGAACTATTAAGCTATATAAAGACATGGAGGAAACTTAAATGCATGTTACTAAGTGAAAGAAGCTAATCTGAAAAGGCTATATGCTGTGTGATTTCAACTGTTGGACATTCTGGAAAAGGCAAAACTATGGAGGTAGTAAAAAGACCAGGGGTTGCCAATGGTTGGGGTGGGGGAAGGAGGGATGAATAGGCAGATTTTTAGGGCAGTGAAACTACTTTGTATGATACTATAATGGTGATACATGTCATTATACATTTGTCCACATCCTTACAATGTATAACTCCAAGAGTGAACCCTACTATCAACTATGGACTTTAGTTAATAATGTATTAATAATATTGGCTCATCACTTGTAATAAATGTACTACACCAGTGCAGGGTGTGTACTCTCTGCTCACATTTCCTTAAAATTGCTCAAAAATAAAGTCTATTAATTTTTTTAAAAAAAGTAAAGAGCTCATTGGTTTGTGCATTTCGTGCCAGGAACCGTGCTGGTTGCTGCATGTGGTAAACAAGACAGCTGTCATTGTTGCCCTTATAGATGAGCACGCGGCTTGTGGGGAAGATGAGCCCCAAGGAATCCTGCAGGAACGAGAACAGGGAGCTCAAGGCAGACCAACCTAATTGAATGAATATATTATTAAGTTAGTGGTTGATTCTGATTGATAAGATTAATGTTGAGGGTCAAGTTTCAAGGCTCGGTAAAAATCTAGTAAGGCGTGGATGTGGTAGGAAGCGTATTCCATGCTGAGGAGACAGTGTGTTTGAAAGGCCTGGGGAGAGGACATGGTGCGGAGGAAGAGGGAAAAGAATGTGGATGGAGCCCAGAAGGCAGGGAAGAGTGTTCAGGTGATGTTGAGAGCTGCAGTGCAGCCGCCTTGACTTTAGTCTTAGGATGATAAAAGCTCATTAAAGGATTCTTAACTATAAAAACCTAAATGATTTTGTCACTATCATACTACTATGTGTTTGTCAGTAGTAGTATCTTAGCCCTCTTATATGTCTCTCCCTGGTTGCATTCCCCCACCCCCACTACCGTCTGTTTTATATTAATCATTTGCTTGCTTTTCTGTATAATTTTGTCATGTCTGTATCCCTCTATACTGAATAGTTTCATTTGTCATTAAATGAAATCATATAGCATGTATTCTTCTGACTTTTTAACTCAGTGTTTATATTATTGGGTTTCATTTATGTTGGTATAGTTCATTTTTTTACTGCTGTATAGCAGTGTATTAATACATACTGATCAATTCTACTGTTGATGGAAAATTGGGCTGTTTCCAGCCGCTTGCCATATGGATAGCACCACTGAGTGCTCTCACTCGTGCCCAGTGTGTGCAGCAGTGACATTCCAGGCAACTCCAGCTCAGGGTCCTGCTCATACCTCCAGTCTCATCATGTACTGGCTTATTCTCCCAGCAGAAGTAGAGGACTCCTCCAGTTGCTCCACATTCTTTCTTTGTCTAATGATTGTGAAATTATATCCCATAGTGGTTTCAGTTTGCATTTGCCTGATTACTGGTGAGGTTGAGAATCTTTAACTATATTTATGGTCCTGTTGTGTTTTCTCCATTGTAAAGTGCTCGTTCATGTTGTTTGCCTGTGTTTCTGTTGGGTTGTTTTTCTTTTTGTGTTGATTCATTCATAGGGATACTTTATGTATATGTATTGGATACTAGTATTCTGTCAGGTATATGGGCTGCAAATACAATCTCCCAATTTGCAGCTTGCATTTTTCTCTCTTTATGATGTACTTGATACCAGAGTTCTTAGCTTTAATGTCAGATAGGTAAATTTTTTCCTTTATTGTTTATACTATTAAGAAGTCCTGTCATATGTTTACGGATGAAATGATGTCATGTCTGAGATTTGCTTCACAGTAAAACAGTAGTGGGGGAGGAAGCGGGGAGGAAGGGTAGAAATGCAGATGACACACCATCGACCATGTCTGGTAATTTTGAAGGTGGCATGATGGATACACGTGGCTCATCGTACTGTTTCCTTTACTCTTGTGTATGTTTTTAAAGTGTTCATGGGAAAGAAAAAAAATATGAAAGAAGAATTCTGAGGTGATAAACATATTTTGTCTTCTAAAAATTTTATTGATGGCTTTGCCTGTTAAATCTTCCTGGCATTGAATTTTATTTATAATGTGAATAGGGGAATTCCATTTCTTGTTTACCCATGCTGATGACCTGTTGCCTTAGCATCGCTCACTGAGTAGGCTCTCGCATGCTGTCATTCGTCAAGTCTCTCTAGACATGCGGGTTTGTTTCTGGGCTTCCTTCTGTTGAATTTCTGATTATCCTTGTGCCAGTATTATACCTTCCTAATTACCATAGCCTTGTAATAATATGTAGTATCTGGTTGGGCAAATCTGCCCATATAATATTTCTGCAAGAGGTCGAGACTATTCTTTATCCTTTTTCACTTTTGTATACATTTGTGACCCTTGTGGAGGTCTCGATTAGAATTACATTGATTCTGTAGATCAATTTGGAGAGAAAAATATCTTTAATATAGAGCGTATTCAAGAAAATGTTCTATTTCTCTTGATTTGAGTTGTCTTGAATGGCTTTTAATAAACTTTAATTTTCTTCATAAAGGTTTCATACATCTTTTGTTAGATACATTGCTGAATATTTTATTTTGGGATGCTATTTTTAAGTGTATCTTTTCTTAAATTATATTTTCAAACTGCTTGTATATAGAATGCAAGCTACTTTTGCAAGTTGATTTTATATGAAACAACTTTGCTCAATTCTTACCAATTTTCATAATTGATTTGTATATTCCTTTGGGTGATTATAACATCTGTAGCTCAGTATCTTCCTTTTTGACCCTCATGATCCACTGAACTGGCTGTGACTCAAAGCAGAGTATTTAATAACAGGGATAATGGTGACTGTTCTTGTCTAGCCCATGATCTCAAGGGGAAGTCTAATGTCTCGCCATCTTAACCTTTCACTCTGTCTCCCCACCTTGTCCAAATTAAGGAAATGTCCTCATTAAAGAGATTTAATCTGGGGAGTAGTGTGCTCAGGTGTACATTTTGATGCCTGGGGCCACAGTGTGCAGAGGGGATTGGGGTGGGCATGGGCAGGTAAAGGGAGGTGGGATAGGAGGGTCTCCCAATAGTAGCAGGGCACGGCATGGTTGTGTTGCTGGGCCAGGCTCTCTCTCCACGGTGGAAAGTGGGAGTACTAGGTGGATTTCACAGATTTTGGGGAGATATTATAGAATGAGCAGGTATTGATGCATAGGTATGAAAGCTCAGTGAATAGAAGAATTCAGGGGAAATGGCTCCCAGATTTTTTATTTGATCAGCTCAGATGATGGCACCATTAAGATAGAGATGATTGGAGGAGGAGCACATTTGGAGGACAGTTTCAGATACAAATTTTCAGGCACCTTCTAGGATCTAAGCACCTGGATCTAGGATCCGGGTGGAGATGTGCAACAGGCAGTTGAATATACAGGTCAAAGCAGAGTGAGGAGCTAAGGCCGAGTCCTAGGTTGGGGCTTTGTTGGTTGATGTGTGAGGTTGAGGGGAGCTGTGGTAGTGGGTGTGGCAGGTGAAGAAGGCTGGAGAGAGTACCCCTTGGGCCAGGTCGAGGAGGAGGAGGAGGGAAAACAGGAGGAATGGTGTGGTACAGCAAAGGCAGAGGAGACACTCGGAGCACAGTTGCTGGCAGCACTGAGTTCTGCTGAGAGGTTGGGCAGGGTGAGGATGCTGCCTGTTAGGTGGAACATCAGCAGAACCACGCAGGGCAGGCTTCAGCTGCGGTTGGAGCTCCCTAACCTTGAGCAGGTGTGTTTGGCTGGTTGGCCTTCCTCAAGGGGCAAGGGATCTGAAGAAAAATAGTTTTTAGCTTTCCACCTTCTTCAATACTGAAAGACATAGAGGCGAGGGGGATAGGTGGCAAGTGCCAGTCCTCTAAACCTACCTCTGGTCATTTCCAAAAGAGGTGGGGTTTTGAAATGGGGGGAAGGATTGAGCAGGTTAAAATTATTAATATGAGGATGACGACTACTGAGGGGGAGGCTGAAGTGCAGAGAGGGTGGTTCTGGTGCACATGTGGTGGTTTCACAGCAGGGGGCAGGGGATACCTGCTCTCTCATGGCAGACAGCATCCTAATGCCTGGCCTCTAGAAAGTCTAACCTACCCTAAACAGTGTGGGGAGGTCACAGAGGGAGCAGACCAAGGGCAGATGTGTAGACAGCAAGACTGCTTCTGCACATAAGGGCAGAAATTTGCAAAGAGGACCATATTGAAATAGGTGCTAATCACTAAGCAAAGAACTGATGCTACAAAATGACCAGCAAAGAGAGAACCTTTGGGTGCAGCAGCTGCTGGGTGCTTGAGAGGGACCTGTGGGGCATTCCATTGGGACAGGAGCCTTCAATAAGCCTGTGTCCTGACTGATTCCTGAGGCTGGCCACATGATACCAGACCAGGTCAGAGGGACCTCCTTCATACAACCCCAGCAACAGACGATGCAGACCCAGGAGAGAGCAGACATGACCTGTTGGGAGTGGGCACTCCTGAGTTAAGCTCTCAGGTCAGCCTGCACAGGAAAGGGAATTCATGTTGAGAAAGTTGCTTGTGTCAAAGCTGAGAGAGAAACAGGGCTTGTTCTGGTGTGGTGGCTCTAAGTTCTGGCTATGCGGACCATGGAGGGCGTGTCCCTGCGTTGCTGTTGGGTGTGACTCCCTAATGCCTGAGAAGAGCTCCCGTGGTGCATGAAGTCTGCGCGTGCTGGCGCTTCCCCTGCCTGTTGTCTGCAGGCCGAACAGTCCTACTTCATACGTCACTACAGCCCTCAGACCTGTGTCGCTTTGCTCTATAGATTGTGCTAAAAATTATTTTGAAAATACAGCTGTATATCTCCAACAAAGTACACCCCCCAAATCTGAGGAAAATATTAGAAAATATTTCACTTTGAAAATGAAGAGACAGTGCAAAGAATGATGTTAAACACATGGCAATGGATCCTAAGCTGATGCAGTCTGGACCCTGAGGTCTGACCTGAGCCCACGGCAGGCTCTCCGGAGCTTGAGGCAGGGTGAGCTATTATGAGGAATCCATAGTGTACCTGCCTGATACAGCAGAGTTATCCTAGCAGAAGGGCCAAAATATAGATGCAGGTCCTCTAGGAAAAAAAGAGTAAAAATGTGAAAGGCAATGTGGCTGCCTATACTGCCCCAGGGCTGGGCCTGGCTGAGAGCCAGGTGGCTGCACCTGGAGCCTCCTGTAGAGGAGTAGGCCCAGCCAGCAGCAGGGATGCCTCCAAGGGCTGCCTGAGCTTGGGGTCAATGACCCATAAGAGGGGCCCATTATACAAGCAGCTTGATGGCTTGCCTCGTTTCCACTTCACAGTGTTCCTGTGAGATTTCCCCGCACTTCACATAGGTCTGCCTTATTTTTTTCAGAGACGGTTTGATGCAGATGAATGGTATTTAGCCATGTCTCTGCTGGAAGCATCTAGAATATGTTTAGGTTTTTGCTATTATAATTTAAAAAAATTTTTATTTTCACCAGGTATTCAATATTATACTTTGCTATACTTTACTAATAACTTGTTAAAATTCGACATTCTTTTAAAATTTGTTATATTCAGTCCTCACTTTATCTTATAGCTTTGCTTACTAGACCCACTGTTCCCTAGGTTCTTCTTTTTTATTATGAAAAACTGTAAATGTAACAAAAACTATAAGGAATAGTATAATGAGCAGTGGTATACTCACTGAACGGGTTTCACAAATGGTGCCATGTGCTTCAGATTTTTTTCTTTTAAAGAAATGCATCAGGCTTTTCTGAAAGTCATATATAGCCCCCTCAAACATGTTTTTATATTTCCTTACCTCATACATATGGAATAGTAAATAGCATTGTTTTGATTTTAATTAAATACTCCATTGTACATGTCATTCTGCTCGTGCTGTTTTAATATGTGTCCTTGTTCATCTTTGTCAGCTTTATCCTTTCAAAGATAATACAAATGATGTTGCTCTCGAGCCCCCAAGTCTGACAGCATAGATGGCGCTGGAGGGAAGCAGGCATTGCTCCTGTTGAGGGGAGAGTCCCTCATCTTTCCCGTCCAGTCCAGAGTTTCCAAGTAGAAAAGCGGATTCTCCTGATGCTGCTGGAGCCTTTGCTTTCAGTCTCCGTTCTTGCGACTTTCATTCAGTTTTCAGTGGGTTTGTTTTAGTGTGGTGTATTCACTTGTATAGGCTTTCTGATCTTGTGGCTTTTTAGAAGGTCATTTAAAAAAAAAATTAAAAATTCGTTGTTTTGGAAGAACTGGAAATATACCCTCCTTTCAGCTATTGTCTGGATTAAAAGATTGCATGTAGGTCTTCCCCAGATGGATGCATTTAGGTTTATTAATGTTGTTAGGGTTGTTAATGGCTTTTTAGTATTAGGTAACAAATAAGGAATGTCAGTTCAGTTTACCAATGACTTCAAAATAAAGGCCCATTAGACTTTTCTTTTAAGTTGTGCTTTTCCAAAATCCACAGGTGGACTGAAAGTAATTTATCTTATTTTATCATAGACTTATAAAACCTTTAGGTAGCCAACTGAGATTTACTGTTCCTTTTCTGCTTTCTTGAACTTTGCTCAGTCAGTACCAGTATTTTTTGCTGTTCGAACTCTGATTAATTGAACCAAGGAATTAAATACATTTAGATAAAATTTGCTACTTAAGACTCAGGCACCAAGTGGATTTAAATGATGCTGTACCCTTTGATGTGTACCCTTTCATATCCATGTTCAGGGATGGAAAAGATTTGGATAGCGAGGTAAGCTTATATATAAGTACCAACCCAACTCACTGTTGTGATATGTTCTTATATGAGCAGTGAAACAGTCAGTCAAGCAACCCTTTTCATTGTTGAACTGCTCTAATTCTTAGAAAGTTCTTGTTTATACTGACTTGAAATATGCTTCCCTAGTTTAATTTTTTCTGTGCCCGTTCACTTAGTTCATAATCTTACTTTTCATGGTCCTTGTAGTGAACCTTCTTTCAGCTGATTGTCTCAGGTTTTGCAGCCTTCTGCTACCAGGCTTCTTCTGGATGCTGGCCTGTGGCTCTTCCAATGTGATCTGGCCAGCACCGCAGGCTCTAGGCTGGCATCAGCTCCCCTTAGCTCTTACTTCCTGGGAGTTGGTGCTCAACCCTCCGCCTCCCTGGGCACTGCCCTGTGTCTGGTCTCAGTCCAGCTCAGCCTGCCTGACTTGCTCAGAAGGGCCTCCTCTCCTGCAGGACAGCCAGACTGTCCCTTGCTTCTCCCACTGTGCTCCAGGCCCCATCCCTGCCTTGGTGGAAACTGTTCATCTGTAGTTTAATGGGAACAGATTACATGAAAGTTTCCTTCCATTAATTTTGTGTCTTCTATAGGATATTGATATTTAGTAAGTATGTCCATGTGAATGTGTTTAAAATGGTTGGAAAAGTTTGCCCTTCTTTGCAAGCATTGAAAACTAATGTCGGTGATTGGGATTATATTGATTTATTTAATCTTAGAATCAAAATTTTCAAAGCTATATTTTTGGGGTGACACTAGGAAATCATACACAAGCACTTGTCTGCATTATAGAATTTTTAAAAAAGAAACTTTGTACTTTTCTTTGCTTTGTTTAGTGTAACATCTCAGCAATAATATGCCAGGCAGTATATGAGCGTTTGTTAGGTTGGGCTAGGAGTGGGGGCAGGGGTAAGGCCGACTGTAGTTCTAAGTAGATGGTCTAGTTTAGCACCATTCCTTTTAAAAATTTATCTTATTTTAATTTAGAGCAAAAGTTAGACAGCTTAGTGTAGCTGTAGTGAGTCATTCAAGGAAGTAGGTAACTTAACAGCACTTCTTGTATACCAGGGTGAAAGGTCAACATAGCACAGCTGAAGAACTGCAAGGCATATTTCATCTCTCTTCATTCTTAAACAAGTTCACAATGTTTAAAACATTTTAAAATTATAGAATGTTTTTCATATAGTAATAAAATTTTTTTTTTTTTTTGCATTTTTTTTCTCATCTCTTTTCCTGTCTTGAATCTGCATACTTTTCTGACAAAAGCCTACCTCTCTAGTACTATTTGTGAAAGGAAGAGAATGAGGAACTGGTGGTGCTGATCTCCACTCTGTGATCCCAATGTCTCTCCTGAGAAAGATGCTCTTGTAGAGAATACAGACAGTGGTTCTGCTCAGCTGCACTTGGGCATGGAGAACAAGAACTGATTTAGAAGAAGGCGTGTAGTCTGCAGAAGCAGGCCCTGAGTTATTAGGCATTTCTGCAGCCTTCAGAAAAATGTAGACAAATTAATTCATTTATTGGACTAAGTTATAAAAGAATAGTAACTTGCTCTGTGGATTCACAAAGGTTTATTTGAGGTCAATGATTGCAAGTGATTTTAAGGAATATTTTTTCCTTGGAATTCTTTGGTTTTATGCTATAGTATAGTTTGTAAGCTAGACTTTTTACTGTGATTTAAATTATTAATATAATTTTAGAGCTCGAATGGACTTTATAATATTCTTTGGTCCAAGTCTGGCTATAATTCAGAATCACCTGAGAACAGGTCTTTAATAATTACAGGGACTTTTATCTCACATGCAAAGGTGCAGATCTAGTAGACTTATTGTTTGATTAGGAACATTGCCTGGTGTTTGTACGTGCTGTGCACACATGTGGGGGCTGTGTGTTCATGCTCGTGTGTATCTGTGCATGCGTGAGCGTGTGCGTGTGTGCTTACGTTCCTCAGAGGTGTGGATTTAGTGGACTTAGGAATGTCTTCTTGTGTGTGTATGTATATGTTTATGTGTGTGAGTGTGCCTGTGAGAACACACATGCCAGTCTCACTATTCCCAGCTACTGGTACTGCAGTTTAATTTGTTCAGTACAAAGGTGGAATCTGTGCCAAGATTTTTTCTTAGTGAGAGCCAGGATCAAAGGCCTATGGTTTTCAGAGTTTGAGAGCTGAGGGCTTGGAAATGGGAACTTCTGATAAATCATGGCTTTTAAAGTTTGTGGATCCTGATCTGGGGGGGGAAGGAATGAGCAATGATCTGTGCTTCGCTCCTGGCCTCTGTGGGCTGTGCCTTGGCTCTTGGGAAGCCAGGGTCCAGGACAGTGTTTGCACTCTTAGTTGCACCATGCCTAGTATCGGCTTAGGAAGCCTGTTATCAGTTCAGCCATGAAAGTTTGTATTCAGAGAACGAGAAGGAAGGTTTGGGGAATTTTTATTAATATATTTAGTTTATTTTGGCAGATAGTCAGTATGAGAGGTGGTGGTTTGTGGGTTGGGTTCCTTTTGCCTAGTGTTGTCTGTCCAGATTTAGAGATTGGAAACCATTCCTACTGCTTAAAGAAGGGAATTGGAGTTCAGGGAGCTCTAGGCTTGGTTTTGTTCTACTTTTAAAATAAACCTAAGGAAGAGATGGTGCAGACAAGAGAGCTCCAGGTTGGTCCGTTATGTCTCCATAGGTTTCTGTTTTCTCTGCATCTTCAGCAGTCTCAGTCTTAACGACACCCTCTCGGGGCTCGGTGCATCTCCAGGCCCAGTCCTTCATCTGGGCACATTGCAGGCACTCGATACCTCATTGTCCGACACAGGAGCATGGCTCTGAGGAGTCTGCTTAACTGTGTTTCTTGCATGTCCACTTCTGGTGATATTTTGAAGTGTTAACTTCAGGGCTATGCTCAGTCCGCATTACACGGGTCTGGTGCTGTCTTTGGGAGAGCATAAAGCACTGTCAACTTACAGTGGACATACTAGTTTCATGTATGTCAGCCATGTAAGTGGCCCCTGAGCTCTCCCTCTCTGCTCAGACTCTTGAGGCCAGCCGAAGTGTGGAGGCTTCCAGGACCTGCCTTGTGTCACAGCTTCAGGCTGGCCCGGCTCCTCGTCCTGTCATGCTTCGGCCGTTCCTGCACTTGGCTTTCTATCCCCAAGTGGAATTCTTCATTTTTGCAAGTTAGCATGGGAATGACGAATAGCACACACCGGTGCACATCAGAACAGGTTTATGAAGTCATGTTTTGACGAACACAAAATCCCAAGTTACTGATCCTGTAATGCATGTTAAAATGTGTAACCTAATAATAGTTTTGCTTAACAATTAAAAACAACCCAAAAGTATAGGCAGCAATTACCTTTAATTTTTATATTTAAAACTTGCTAGTTAGTTAAGAACCTAATTTTAGTTGTGGAGTAGTTTAAGTAGAAAAATTCTCTTGCTTTACAAATATAAGAGACAGTGTTCTGTTGCTATTTTGTTCCTTTCTTCCCTGCCAGGGCTTCTGGTTTTGCTGAGATCTCAGGTTAGGAACAGCAGTGAGCAAAGAGAGAAATGCCCATCAGGTTAAACACAGAGGGACAGATGGGGCATCCAGGAAATACACAAAAGCGAAAACACTGTCAAAAGTTCACTGAGAAATCTGGAAAGTTAGAATTCTAGCCTCACTGTATAAAATTGGTCATTATAAAATAAAGTATTTCTTAATGTTAAACATCAGTTTCTAAAGATTTCTCAGAGGTGGGACCAATGGTGGTGTCAGTGTCTGAGGACCCATGAGGCCATGGGCCAGCCCGACAGATGTCCTGGGGAAATGGCATTCTGTTCACAGCTATTTTATTATTTTCTTTCCTTGTTGATGAAACAGCCAGACCCGGTCCGTTTGGAATGCCTGGGATGGTGCCACCACACGTTCCTCCTCAGATGCTCAACATTCCGCAGACCTCTCTGCAAGCAAAGCCCGTGGTAAGGGTTCCCTGTGTTGGGTGGTGCAGTAGGCCTTGGACGTGGCACAAGACTCACATTTTAATGAATACTAAAATAATTTTTTAAAATCTCGACTTGATATGTGAAATAGATGCCAATGTTTGTTGACTTTAAAGTTAACCAGGAAAAGTCAGCACGGACCAGAGTCAGGTCCTCCCTGCAGCATGTGTGTGATCTGTGCCTTTTGTTTCAGGCCCCACAAGTGCCCAGCCCAGGGGGTGCCCCGGGCCAGGGTCCATACCCGTACAGCCTCGCTGAGCCAGCTCTCACTTTGGACACGAGCGGGAAGAATCTGACAGAGCAGAACAACTACAGCAACATTCCTCACGAAGGGAAACACACACCACTGTATGAGCGGTCCTCTCCCATCAACCCAGCCCAGAGTGGCAGCCCCAATCATGTGGATTCTGCCTACTTCCCTGGCTCTTCTACATCGTCATCTTCAGACAACGATGAAGGCGGCGGAGGGGCGACAAAGTGAGTAGCATATGGGTGCTGAGCGCTCCCAAGTGGGTAGTGACCTGGGAAGCTGCCTTCTGGCCTCTGGCCACACAGGTATTTTACTCAAAGGTGCAGTTTGCTGCAGTGACCTACAGTAGGTGATGGTCACTCTGTGCTCAGACCAGGGGTCCTTGGGCATGGAGAAGAGAGGACAAGTAGATATGTTCTTTGAGGTTTTCATGACTTAAAATCTGCATCATCCCAGCTCTGTGGCCTGGAACTGCAGGAACCTTTCTGGGTAGGACTTTGACAAGAATTGGTATGTGTGAGCAAAACGTTGGGGGATTTATCTGGCGTGGTCCTGCTCATCCTCACACACACATGCACGCACGCACGCACGCACACCCTCTGCTGCCCCCCGAAAAATTAACCTCTTGGCTCCTAGATCAAGGGAACTCTGAATTTTCTTCTCCTTCTCCTAAACTCAGCAACTCATAGGAACATTCTTGAAATAACACTGTTTGCCCAACCAAAACCATAGGAAGCTGCTTAGGTGCAGGCCAGAATTCTTTCTATAGAAGAGTATTTTAAACAGCGTGTGTCCCTGAGAAAATAAATTCAGAAATACATAGTTGGTTAAAATCTGATTGGGGAAATCTTAAATGTGTTTTTCCCCTGCCCTTAAACTGTCTTATGTTTCAAAAAGAAAGAAAGAAAAAAAGAAAGGAAGTGTCTTTCCTGTAAGTCTGGGTCTCCTTTTCCTTAGTTTGAACTCTGCAGGGTAGATAACCAGGGCTGGTTAGTGTTGCATCAATTTCTGCTGTAAGAAATCAAAGACATGTAGTTTTGAGTCTCTGTGTAAGTTCTTACTGGTGTGTCACTGGAAGCAAGTGGTTTTCCTCTTTGCTCTTTTTTCACCTGTAAAATGGAAATGAATGTCTGCTGACCTAGGGCAGCAGTTACCGAAGAGTTCACAGCCACCCAGAGATTGCACTCCCTATTTATAGCAGAGAAGGTTAAAATTCATAAATGTTTATTTGCCGTATGTACAATCCTGAAATTCCAAAATGAAATAAAGAACTAACTGTAATTTAGTATTCAAACTTTTAAATCTCTAGCGAGATAATATATTTAGGACTCGTTGAATCAGAAACTCTGAATTGGGACCCAGAAATCTGCATTTTTAAACAAGCACCCTGAAGTTTGAGAACAACTGATAGATGGTCTTGCAAGCCCTTCCACTCTAGAATTCTAAGGCACTGTGCATTTTCTTGTAAAACTTGACTCTTGCCACCAAGATCAAAATATCTGTACAATACAGGTTCATCTTAATAAGAAATATTCTTTCTAAACTCTGAAACATAGAGGTAAGACAAAAAGCAAAAAAACTCAAGAAGTTAAGAGCTGGTGACAGAGATAGAGAAACCAGATTGCAGTGCCGACTCGGGGAGCGTGGATGGTGACCATGGCACATCTCAGTGGAGGCTGTTCTGTTCCTTAGGAGAGGGATTCAGAAGAAAACCTGTTGCTCATTTAATTTGGCAAATTGTCCTCGTTAGGATGAGAGCTGAACTTGGAGTACGTAGGATTGCCTTAGCATTTCCCTTCTTTTCTGTGTATTCAGCTTTTACTTGTTTGTAAAGGTTCTTTCTGGTCAACTTTGCCTAGCTCCTGGGGATCCATTCTCCCTTTGAACTCCTGTGGCACCAATTGTCTTTATCTCTGACATGGCATTTTTACTGTGTTTTCTGGAGGTGCATCTTGTTTCTGCAACTGGAATTTGATCTGCTCGGTATCTCAGTGTTTTGCCATCCTTGCAGTGTGAAGTGTCATGAAGAAGGCAGGGTACACATACAACCTGGAATCAAAAAATTGGATTCAAGCTGTGTGACTTAGCAATGACTTAATTTCCTTGAATCTGCTGCTACCTTTATTATAATAACCAATAGACAGACTGTTAGAATTGAGATGCAGGAAGGCAGAGGAGACAAGAGTGCTCGTTCCAAAGGTTTCCGTGTCAGAAACTAGGTAGCATTTGACTCGGGGCCAAACCCTTGGTTACGGGCATACTTTGCTTATGGCAGGTGTGGTAGTACAACCTCGATTTATGTATGTGGCAGGATGCCAAGGAGGGATGGCGTTCATGATTTTCAGCAAGGATCTAGCCTGCTGAATGCATTATGTGTGTGTATTTATGTGCAGCTTGAGTCTGTGCATAAGAAAACAAAGAATTGCTTTTGTAGTTTACAACGTAATTCAGTAGGAATATAATAAGTCAGAACTTAGTTTATCTTTGGTTAGGACTTTAATTAGGACCCTGGGACCTACATTGCCCTTTCAGGATGGTCCTAGGGGAAAGCAAATTATCCATTAATTTAGCCAAGAAGTGCTTGAGCACTTACTGTTTACCAATGAAGGACAGTGGATGGCACAGATAAGGTCTGTGCTCAGTGCTTGCGTTCTGATAGAAGACAGTGTGTAAGCAGTGAACAAACAAACCCCTACAATGACGAATGTGTGAAGAACACATGCAGTAGAGTGACTGGAGCAGGGAACACTGGAGACGGGAATAGTGGGAAGACTGAAAAGAAAGAAGTGAGAAGAGCTGATGTGCTGGGGTGTGATGCCCAGCAGCGCTGGGCCTTGCAGAGCTACATGTGTTCTAAGTGCCATGGGAACCATCCAGAGTGTGCTTAGAGTGGCCCCGGGCTGGAGAGAGACCCTGGTGTTTCTTTGGAAGCGAGTGTACTCCCATCTTGATGGCATTTGCCCTCAGGACAGTCAGACCATTGAGCTGGTGAGAATTCATGGACAGTTGAACTCCAGAGCTCTGGTCTTAATGTCAACAGATTGACAGTGGAAATGTTTATAATTTCTAGACCATAAAATAACAGAGGGAAGAGGTCTTCCAGATGTCTAGGAAAGCGTGCTCCTACCTGTTACTCTCTCACCATCCAACCCTGACTCCTTCCACCCACAGGACTGCATGGACATGCTCCCAGGGTGGGTCCGGGCAGTCATTTGCCAAGGGTTGCTCCGTAAGTGCTCACTAATATCTGCAACAGAAAACAAAGAGTCAGTTTCTACAGTTTAAAAATATTTTCTACAGTAAATGTTCAGTGGTACCACAAGGAAGTAATAAACCAAATTCAGAATGTGGGACAATCTGCAAAATAAATGGCCTAGTTTCCCCAATAATAAATCAGTGGCATTTTTTTTTTTTTTTTTTGAGACAGAGTCTCACTCTGTTGCCCTGGCTAGAGTGAGTGCCGTGGCATTAGCCTAGCTCACAGCAACCTCAAACTCCTGGGCTCAAGCGATCCTACTGCCTCAGCCTCCTGAGTAGCTGGGACTACAGGCATGTGCCACCACTCCTGGCTAATTTTTTCTATATATTTTTAGTTGTCCAGATAATTTCTTTCTATTTTTTTTTAGTAGAGACGGGGTCTTGCTCTTGCTCAGGCTGGTCTCAAACTCCTGAGCTCAAACAATCCGCCCGCCTCGGCCTCCCAGAGTGCTAGGATTATAGGCATGAGCCACCGTGCCTGGCCGGCATTTTTTTTAAAGGATTGTGGTGATGGGTGATGGGGACTGTTACAGAATAAAAGAGACAACCAAAAAAGAAAAAAGCACCATACAAATTAAAAAGGTAAGTGTTTTTAGTGGCAAAAGATATAAATGTGCTGGGCACAGTGGCTGTAGTCCCAGCTACTTGGGAGGCTGAGGCAGGAGGATTGCTTGAGCCCAGGAGTTCGAGGCTCAGGTGTGCTGTGATCACTATGAATAGCCATTGTGTACTAGGCTGGGTAACATGGCAACACCCTATTAAAAAAAAAAACAACAAAGATATAAAAAATGTGCAATTCATAGAGGAAACACAGACATCAATAAATGTGAAAGGTTGTTCATCCTCACTAAGAAAATCAAAGGAATGCAACTTAACACATAACAAGATACCTTTTATTAAAAACCTATACAATTGTCAGACTTTTGTTTGTAAAGATAGTATGTGGTGGGGGACATGGGTGGAGCTGCTGGGTCCTGGCTTTCACGCCTCAGCATCGCTGGGCGTTGCCATGCCCGCAGGTGTCTGAGAGCCGTGGGCGCTCTTTGTGGATATTTGCTGTGTACCGTGCATAGGAGGGTAGGTGTGCAGTGTGTGTCACAGCAGCATTGGTGAGAGCAGATGTGTGTGCCCTCCTCCCGCTCCCCATGCTGACAGCGGGGACTGTCCACACAGGGAGCATCACACCACACTGCAGAGAATGTTCTTGGGTAACCCCAAGTCCACGAAGAGGTGTCTACACAGATGGCAGCAGATCTGGACATGTTCTCAGACAATCCTCAGAGGCGGGCGGGGGCAGCCTTCACCGGGTGTGTTTGGCAGGCAGCCTTGTGCTTTTCCTCCTCCTTTTTTGTCATATTCTTTAATACCTTATCCAGCCTTTTAGTTTCTTCAGTTAGGGCAGTTGTTCAGTGTCCGTTCCACTGTACTGGTGGATTGGAAGTCATGGGCTGTTACTCTTTCAAAGTCTAAGTTTCTCTTTAGAATTTTTGGAAAATTTGTGTTAGACAAGGAATTCTTAGAAGAGGAGAAGCTGCTTTGCCACACAGCTGTGGCTGCCTGAGGTATTTTTTCCAACAAAGATTAAAGGTGAGCTTTCGGGGAGCTCAGTCTGGAGTTTAATTGGCTCCTTGGCAGAGACACAACACTCTTCTTCTAGCAGTGTCTTTGTTCCTTAAAGGGAAATGGGCTGGTGCCCTGGGCAGTGATTGGAACTGGCTGGTTGTTTTAGGGCCATAATGGTTGGTCTAGCAGTAAAATAAGAAGAAATGTGTTGCTTTCTAACTAAATAATACTCTTTGCCACGCCTTTTGTTAGATTAGCATCAGCATATGTTTCTTACTTTATTCTTGGTCAAAATTTAAAAAACGAAGGTGGCATTCTTGTTTTTCTTTCTTTCCTGGCCTCTGTCAGACCTTTGTTTTGGTTGAATTAAGAACAGTTGAATACTTGTGGAGTTGTTCATTTTATATTATTTTCATAGATTCGTTTGGACTTGCAGAATTTGAATCAAATCTGAGGTTGCTAAATTAAAGTTTTAAATTTTTTATACTTTTTTCTAATTATCATTTTGATACAAAGTTATAAAGAATTCAAACATTAGAAAATACAATATAAGGAATCCTCCATGATTCTACCTCTAGAGCAGTAACTGTATTCAAAAGGTTGGTGAATATTCAAACACCTTATTTTTCTCTGCATATGCTAAAATTTACAATAATGGGGTCTTATCTTTAGGGACAGCAACTTTTTTCCTTTTCTTCTTCCTTTTGTACTTAATATACTTATATAAGTAAATATATTATTTGTGCATTAAGTGTAAATATGTATATATACTTAATAAGTGTAACTATGCATTTTATTGCTATCATGTTTTTGAATGTTATTACTGACATTTTAAAATGGATAAAAGTTCTATTCAGAAAGAAGACTTTTTCAGCTGTGTGACTTTATTTGTATAGATTTATTTCATTTTCTTGTACATTTATATATGTATCTTAAATGCAGTGCAGTAGAATATTTCTGTTGATTGATTGAAACTGGGTCTTTGTCTGTTGCCCGGGCTAGAGTGTAGTGGCATCATCATAGTTCATTGCAGCCTCAAACTCCTGGGCTCAAGCCATCCTCCTGCCTCAGCCTCCCGAGCTCCCGAGTAGCTGGGACTACAGATGCGCCTCAATACTTCCAGTTAATTTTTCTATTTTTTTTTTTTTTTTTTAGAGACAGGGTCTGGCTCTTGCTCAGGCTGGTCTCTCAAACTTCCGGTTTCAAGCCATCCTCTAGCCTTGGCCTCCCAAAGTGCTAGGATTATAGGCATGAGCCACCACATCCAGCCATCAATGTTTATTATTAATTTTGATATGTAGTGCTATGGTGGAATCTCTTGCATAAGCTTTGCAGTCCCTCCCCCCTGTTAATTTATGCTAATGACATGTGAGTTCCTGTAGAACTATATCTGCTGGACTATGAAAGATGAAAGGCAGACTGCTCAGTGTCAACATCCAAGGATCCTGTGAGCAGGACTGAGTGTCAGCTGTTGCCAAGAACTGGTTCTCTCAGAATCTCTCGGCTGGTATTTGCAGGTGTAGTTGCGTGGCCTCAAGCTTGTCGAATCCTAGGACATTCACATGTGGATAAGATGTTTCCTGAGTTGTTTGTGAATTAAGCTGATGAGTAAGTGTAATAAATAGTAGCTGTCAGTGTTATTTAAAAATTAACTCTTGGTACAATATAAAACCAAAACACTGATTTGGTCTTTAATGTAAAATAGCTAACAGTTTCATTCAGCTCTGCTTGACTTAGTATCCTAGGAAATATGCTCCTGATATCTTTTTTCCTTTAAGATGATACAGATGTTTTTCTTGTATTTTGAGTGCTGCCAGACTCCATTTCCAAACAAACCTTGTGTTTCGCAAAGAGAATTCCATATTACCCTGCTCTAGGATCCTGTGGCACAGATAGGCCCACGGCTGACAGAATGGCTTGAGTGTAGCTGTAGGTTTTTCTTTCAGATTGTTATGCTATTGTGCTAGGCAAACATCTACATTTATATTTTGGCTTTTTAACACATGGTAACATTATAATATCCTCTCATAAAAATGATTCTGGATTTTATGTGTTGGAAAAAGTTAATCACGATCTATGCCTTGACAGTGAGAGAGTCTATATATATTCCAGCCACCCACTGACTTATGTAGACATTTTGTATTGATCTTGTCATGACAGATGTGTGACTCACAGTTAGGTGTCTGTGAACCCTCACTCGTAGGCTGTTAAGAGGACAGCTCCGTGACCAGTTGGGACTATAGGGGCACATGCTCTTCCGACAACAGTGAGAAGTCCTGACAAGCCTGTGAGAGAAGCTTCAGCTGTTGTCCGACTGCCTCATGGAAAAGCACTTTCTCTGCTCCCGACCTTTTATGCTCACCCGTTACATGAAGGACCTGAATGTGTGTCTTTAGCTTAATTAGGAGCATGAAGAGAATAGCCCTGTCACGTGTCTGTCTGTGTAACTCTTGTGGCTTCTCTGGTCAGGCAACTCAGATAATTATGCTTCTGTAGGACAGCACCTGGCCATGGCTGGGCCCTGTGTGAGAACACCAAGCACTGTTGAATGACTGAGTCCTCCTGCCACCTGGCACCTCTGTGGCCCACACCCTGCTTTCTTGTGCTGACAGAGAACCTCCCACTGTTCTGGTCTCAGCCCTGTTGAGTTGGGAAGCAGATAGAAATGAAAAATTTACACACATTAGATATTTCTACTGTAAATTTGATTTTTGTCTTTCTAAATTTAATGATTTGTTTCTTCCATTTTGGTTTTATTTTCCGTTGATCTTTCCTATTGACAGAGAAGTCAGCTTTTACTCAATGTTCTCTTCCTTTTCTGCTCTACAAAGGAAAACTCTGCACCCTGGCAGTTAGGAACATGAGTGACATGTCAGTATAATCAGTATAAATGAACACCAGTATATTTTGATCCAAAATCACCAACCTGCTGTCTAGAAAAATGTGGAGAAGAAATCATTCAGTAACTAGAATCGTTTGCTATCTTCGACAGGCTTTCATGCAGAAAAAGCCCCAAGTGTTCCTAGTGAAGTGACACCATGTAGCACGTCTGTGGCATCCTGCAAAGCCCCATCGTGTAGTGCTGGGCTTCACCCTGCGCAAAGTGGCTGGCTTACCAGAGCTGTTCTTTTCCGTTGCTCACTGCGTTCACTCTTGCTCTCGTGTATGTGAACCGTCTGTAGGCCTGGCTCTCCGGTGATAGCATGTGGCAGTAGTTTGGGATAATGGGTCTGGGTTTGAATCCAGTTACTTTTTTTTGTAACCGTGGGTATGTTCCTTCTCTCTGAGCCTGAATCGTGTCATCAAAGATTTATACAATGGGAGTGTGGATGAGTTTCTGTGACAGCAGGAAAGGCTTCCTACAGAGTGCCCAGTCCACTGAGGCTACTTCCCCTGCAGCCAGGGCCTATCTCAGCATAGTGGGAGTCAGGGAAATGTGTGTCTCATTCTAAGTGTAACTTTAAGGTATTATGAGTTGTGTAAAATGAAACATAAATGTATATAGAAGTATTCTGAAATTTAATCTGTGTAGTCTTTAAAGTGACATTTGTCAGATTGAGATATTTTGTTTTCTTAAGTTGTAAAGTAATATAGTTATCCTATTGAAATATATTAGAGTTCTTAAAAACTGGCTATTTCAAGATGTTTTTCAGGCAGAATTTTAGATTTTATAGTGTTATTGTTAGAAGGTCATATGAGCATCCAGATTATGACATTATTTTATTTTTAGTTTGATAATCTATGTAGAACAACACTAATATTTGCAAGGGTAGGTTCCGTGTGATCACAGGTAGCATGGGCACTCAGCTCTGCAGTTTTAGTAGAGAGGCATCCCCTTCTTGGATGGCACTTTCCTAATTCACAGCCTCCCCTGCTCTACCATCCTGGTTGTGTGATTCTCAGGGTACCTTAGAAAACAGGGCAGACTCCCTGGTGATGGAGCGCCAACCCTGCTTGAGCCCCTGCAGATCCCCTGCTACCTGTAGGACAGTGCATTTTACATTTGCCGGGGGTCATGGTAAACCACTATGTGGTGGCCCATATACACAGAAAGAATTTATTAAATAATGCTTATTCAGACCACTCATTCTGGTGTGCTCCATTTCATTTTTCTGAAGTGCTCATTAAATTCACTAAATTGTTTTCCCAGTCTGCTAATCGGTCACAGCACAGTTTTTTTAAAATGCTAATTGAAATCCCTTATTCTGTTATTTGAGATGCTCTGTGTCTGATCTTCACATCTCTTTTCCCCACCCTATTTTTTACTGCTTTGCCAAGGGGGAAAAAACATTCCCCAAATAAGTTTTCATTAACTCCTTGTTGTTTGAACTCATCAAATCCATTCCTTCTCCCTTTGCTGGGAATGCACCTTTTTTGCCTTTCTCATTTCCTAGTGTGAGTCATCCCCAGCCTTAGCTCTAATGCCCCCTCTCTATGAATAGGCTGGAGTGCCCTTTGTCACCTTACATTTATTTATAAATTATGTATAGCATTCAGTTCAGATAACATTTAATATTACACTGCCTTATAATTGTCAATTAAATGATGTGATTCTTTATCTTATTTCCCTATGACAATTGAAAGTTCCTTCAAGGCAAGGCCTGCCTTTGTTTGTTCTTCTGCACGCTCTGTGGCACTAAGCACATCATAGACCATCTTTAAAGTGCTTGGTGACTCCTAAGTTAGGTGCCTGATAGTTCTTTTCCATAATAAGTGATGATCACTTACCCTCTTTTTTTTTTTTTTTTTGAGACAGTCTCACTCTGTCACCCTGGGTAGCCTGGGTAGAGTGCAGTAGCATCATTGAGGCTCACTGCAACCTCAAACTCCTGGGCTCAGGGGATCCTCATGCCTCAGCCTCCCGAGTAGCTGGGACTACAGGTACATGCCATGACGCCCACCTAATTTTTCTGTTTTTAGTAGAGATGGGGTCTCACTCTTGCTCAGGCTGGTCTCAAACTCCTGAGCTCAAGTGATCCTCCTGCCTCAGCCTCTCAAGAGTGCTGGGATTATAGGTGTGAGCCACTGTGCCCAGCCCACTTACCCTCTTGAAGCAGGAAGAAATATTTCTATAATAGAATTATTTCTAGAGATAATTTTGGGGGGTGGGTAAGATTGGTAAAGCATGAAAGTATTATTATTATGAGTCTGTAGACTTAGTTTGGGCCCTTATCATTGTAAGCTTGTTTGAGAAAGTGGTTGACAGTAATCATGTTCATTTTATGTTCAGCCATATCAGCGGGAACAAGATTGGCTGGGAGAAGACAGGAAGCCACTCAGAGCCTCAGGCACGGGGAGACCCAGGAGACCAAACAAAGGTAGCAAGTCTGTGCCTTTTATTCTTTAAGTTCTGACTCTTTAAGCATGTTGTATTAATAACTAATTTAAAGTAAAATCCATTCTCTCTCTTTTAAGCAGGTCATATAAACCTTTACAAAGGGGATGAGGGGAAGGAAGAGGTCAGAGCTGTGCCCTGGGCAGCCTGTTTCTTGGCATGGCAGGCACACCCCTGGTGCACATCCCTCCCCACTGGTCTGCTCACTGCATTATCTTGGACAAGGTGCTTAGAGCCTTCCTGAGCTCTTGTTTCTTATAGGGTTTTTGTGAAGTTTAACTGAGAAAGCACGCAGGATGTGCACATTAAAAATTAAAATAAACTAAATTCCATTTCCCCCTTTTTCCCCACTTCTGCCTATTAATAGTAGTCTCTAGAAATATCTTTTTCATTTTCAAAGCCATGTCTGCCACATGTGATCACCAAAATGAGCAGGTCTCCAAGGTTGGTTTGTATTCAAGATCTCCTGACTATCAGAAATTCATCTACAACTCTTAAATAGTCTTACTCTTGAATGATTGTACTGTAAATAAGCAATGAAAATGCTCTGGATACCTGTTATTTTCAAAGCACCTTCCAAAGCATTTTGAGTTGTTTTGCATCTATATTCTTTTTGAATGGAGACTGTAGAAAACAGTAGTGAATTATCTGAGAGTTACTGTTCTTAAGACTAGTTTTGGCATTTTGTGTTTTAAAGGATAAAATTAAGCACTTAATTCCATACCATTGTAGGGAATACATTTGTTTCAAAACAGAAAAATGTATGTTTTGTTAGGGCAAGCGATAAGCAATTTTTATTGCCAACATTTATTCTGAAAAAGAAAAAAATGTTTATTGTGCAAAAAATAATTGTTCTACAGCAATTATTCAGACAATTCAGACTATGGTATCCTTTTTTTTCTTTCTTCAGTCCCACTGCCTCGAGGTAGTCTACCACTAAGTTAATAATATGGGTCCAAGCTCCTTCCTGTGCCTGTCCATACACTCCACATTTGGGTGCTTAGTTGACACAGAATGGGTGTTTTCACCTAACAATACATCATGCACCTCTTACTATGTCCGTATCTGTAGATCTGAGACATTATTTTTAATGGGATTAGCTTGTGGTTTGGGTTTTGTTTTATTTTGGTTTTGACTTTAATTTTTGCCTGCGTGTAATTAATTTGGGGTTTTATAAAGACTACAAAGAAGGCTTGAGTTTGGGTTTTAGTTTGTTCTTTAAGTACCAGCTGTGGCATGGAAGAGCAAGATGGAGTCAGGCCTGCATTGGAATCCCCGTTCCATAAGTTACAGTTGTGTGACAAGAGCCAGGCAAGACAGTGAAGCTGCCCAGGAATTAGCAGCCACAGAAAGCTGCTGGCTAACAAGAGTCTCAAAGGGAGAAACCCATGGGTGGGGGTCACCCAGCAGAAGCTAAAACCAAGGTGAGGAGCTGGAGCCACCTCCAGAGATGCGTCCTCCAGACTCCCACCCTCCAACACAGAGGACATACAGAGAGACACGGATCCTCTGGGAGCAACAGGCCTGGTCTCTTGTGGCACAGTGAATGTCAGTGGCCTTTCAATGTGAGAGGCTGTCCAAGGAGAGGGTTGGATCAGGGTTTTCTCTCTTTCTTTGCTCTTAGGGTGGCACTAAATTGGGTCTCTCCCAGATGGGACTTGTCTTTTTATTCTCAGTGTCTGGCAGGCAGACAGGTACCTAGCATACTTTAAATGAATGGAAATGTGACATAAACTCATTTTCCTCGCTCCTGCCCTTTGCTCTGTAGGCAGAAGGTTCGTCCACTGCCTCTTCAGGAAGCCAACTAGCCGAAGGCAAGGGAAGCCAGATGGGCACTGTCCAGCCAATCCCGTGCCTCCTGTCGATGCCCACCAGGAACCACATGGACATCACCACACCTCCCCTGCCCCCCGTTGCACCTGAGGTGCTGAGAGTGGCTGAGCACAGGCACAAGAAGGGGCTGATGTACCCTTACATCTTCCATGTCTTGACGAAGGTATTATCAAAAGGGCCCTGGAGTGGCTTCTGTTATTTGACAGGTCAGGTGGTCATTCCTATGGGTGTTTTGTCCTTTCGTCCTTTTTTGAACTGTTTTTCTATCTCACGAAAGTATTTGAAACACAGTTCACTTCCCCCTTTCTAAACATTGAACAAAAGATGAAAATTTATAACTGTAAGTACAATTTAAAAATAATTTGTGAAGTCTCACTTTTCACCTTCAATTTAGTATATTTTTGAAACTTATGATGAAATAATAACATATCACATTATTTTATAACTTGTAATTTTCTTTTTATTTCAATTTCAGAATTTCCTACACCGTATTTATGCTGTAATATAAAGCTTAATTCTGATGCCAGATAAAATATCTGATTTCTTTCTCATTTGTGCTTGTTCATCTACCTCATTGAGTGCAATTTTAATCGTGCTTATAGCAAAAAAATGTAATACAGGATTTTGTTAAATGTACATAGAAAGTGCAGTTATCTTTTTATACAGTGTCATAATTTCACTTTATTAGTGTCTTACCAAATGTATACTTAAATATGCATATAGTATGGCATTAATTGTTTTTTAATCTTGGTGTCTCAAATTCATCTATGTGTATTTAAATTTCCTCAATGATTTGTGGTCTTTCTGTTAATACTTATAACCCTAGACCCACAATTTAATAGGTTACTTTAGTGACCAGGTTTATCATGCAGAATTGGTTTATTACTATAATGTATTATTGACACGTTTTCATCAATACCTATACTATCATGCACAATTAGACCTTTCTGTCTATTTTCTACAATCCATCTGTGGTTTGTAAAATGGAGTCAGTAAATGGCAAAATGCACTCCTATTCCACAGTACTCTCGAGGTGGACTTCAGCTGTTAATTGACTAATCCAAATGTTGTTTACTTTTATAAATTAAAGGACATGAAGAATATTTAGCCAAAACTATTTACTCAGCTCCTTTATTTTTTAAGTGTAATTGCCTCCAAATCTCATCTATTATTTGATATGGACCATGTGTGTAGTATCACTTTTCAGATTATGGTTATAAGGTAAACATTTTATTTTTCAGGTTCAACTTAAATTATAAAGGGTAAGTGAAAACTTATTGTTGTGGGGAAAAGATTTTGCTAAGTTTAAGGAACCAAAGTTTTGGGAAGACATCTTTCAAAATAACCTGTGAAGAGACAACACCCTTTCCCTGTGGGGCTGTTTGAGATGTAAGGTCCCTGGGAGCCATCTGCTGTGTCCACACTGCCGGATCTGATGCATGGACAGTTGGTCAGATCCACATGAGGGTTGCAAACTGTACCAACATTCTTCTTCTTTTCTCACAAATTTCAAGGCAAATACTGATAAAATGACTATGATTGAAAATAGTAAACTTCATTGTCTTTTCAGATTTTAAGATGCTACTTAAAACTTTTCGGTATACTAAGGAAGACTATAGTGCTTACTATTTCCTATGAGCTGAATAGCTCTGGTGTTAAATTATCTAGGCTGAGACATTTGCAGTGAGATGAATCTTAATGGTAATGTAGAGACTTATCAAAGCATCATAATATTAAGAGAAATATTCCCTAAATGAGATTGTTAGAACACATGTAGCTACTCGATTAATGAATATGAAAATACTGAGGATAAGGGAAAACACCAATTTTGAAGTTAAACTTACATGAAAGAAAGAGCAAATGTTACAAAATTATTATTAAAAGAGTATGCATCAATAAGTTTAACAGACATTGAAGATCACAAATGCATTTTTATGTTATGAATATACAAAATAAAATTCTTTGTAAAATATCTTGAGATGTATCTTGATGCCATAAAATATCAGAGACAAGTGCCTACAGAATTTGGGCAACAGTCTCAGCTGCCAAAGGCCATAGTCTGTCATTTGTCTCTTGGCAGCATGTTCTTGAGCCAAATGCAGTTCTTGCTGTGTTGGCCCTGCAACATGGAAAAGGTGGTGTGCTTTCATTTTCTGCCCTAGCGGCCATTCACATCCTTGCCTGCTATGGGACACATCTATTGAATACCTGCCACACTGGTGGTGGCAGAAGCCTAATATATGATGTGGCATTTTTTTTTTTTGCAGATGACCCTGGTAAAGAAAATTTGACCATTATATTTTCAGGATACTCAGTTCCTTGTATTGCACGTGGGTCATTCAGAATTATAAATTTTATTGCATATGACCATCCTGACTCTCTAAATAAAAGTTGCAAGTTCTCAGTGTTTTCTATTCTATTTGTTGTCTGATGCCATCTGTCTAGATTGTTTCAAAGACTTTGGATCATCTATGTAGTTTTCTTCTGTTCTTGGTTTCAGGTTAAGCATAACATAATGTAGATTTTATTTTGATTCTTTGAGCATACGCTTTGACTACAGCCTGCCAAATGAACTCTTCCTAAACATCTCGATGTAGGCAAGTTGTTAAGCTATTGATTTGTAATAGAATTGCAATGTCATTAACTGGAGATAATACAGTATATTTCTGTGAGTTTATTGTAAATTCAACATGAAAAATGTGCAATGTTATTCTGCTTTCTTCCATGCAAAGGGTGAAATCAAAATTGCTGTTTCTATTGAAGATGAAGCCAACAAGGACCTGCCTCCGGCTGCTCTGCTCTATAGGCCAGTTCGTCAGTATGTTTACGGAGTCCTGTTTAGTTTGGCAGAAAGCAGAAAGAAAACTGAGAGACTTGCTTTTAGAAAGAACAGACTTCCACCAGAATGTATGTACTGTGAAAATCCATTGTTTGTTTTCCTCGGTACCTCGTAATCTCTTGTGCATTTTCTAAAGCCTTAGAAGAATCATGACTGAATTGGCCCCGAGTGCCTCCATGTAAAGCAGGTGGGCCGTCATCGGGGGCAGTAGGCCAGGTAGAGGCTCTTAGAAAAGGAGGAGAAGCCACAGACTTTCTTCCTCAGTAATATTCCAATAATGATGTTTATTCAGTAAAATAAGAAAATAGCAGGTTTATACTTTAAACTGAATGTTGACCTGAAAGCAGTCCTGAATTGCCATCACTCTCTGTAATTACCACGTCTTAGTAATCAGGATGAGTGTGTTTCTGTGCTCTGGTTTTTATGAGGTGCAGATCTGCTCTCTCCAAAAGGCCAGTGGTCTGGAGAAAAGTTCCAGCAGGTCTCTGAAGGACCATTTCTGGGCTGTTGGAGTGCCACCACGCACAGCTCTGCAGCTATAGCGAAGGTCATGGGACTCGAGTGGATCTTTGCAGGATTATAATGATTTACCCTTGGAGTCCTTGGAGATGTGGACTCGAGTGGATCTTTGCAGGATTATAATGGTTTATCTTGGAGTCCTCGGAGATGTGTGCACCCAGCTGATCAGCTCTGGGGGTGGAGGGTGAAGGTGGAAAGACTGAAAAGTACTGTTATAAAAACTGGTCAAACTTGAGGTCAAAGCATTTTCCTTTATCTTGTAGTGGGCCTGCATAATATCCTGAGAAAACAATACTTTTCTGTTTAGGTAATTTTATCCCCTAATGTAAGGAATGTAAAAGTAACTGTATATGTAGTAGGAAAAGATCCCCAAACATACAGTCTAAAATAACATTATGAATTGTGGAAATTGTAAATTGCTAGATCATCCTTTAAACCAAAGCTAGTTACAGATTACCTGCTCGTGTGGTGGGTCAGTGCAGGCCTCGTTAGATGGTGAAGCTCATTGCGAGCACAACCGACTGTGTGCAGTTGTGAGCTTTGCAACTTTAAACTAAGTTTATCACATCTTTCAATTTTCTGTTTGCAACTACTATAACAAACCTGTGATCTATACGGTTTTAAAATGAAGCACCTCTGACTACCCTTCCTTGAGAGCAGTTGGTGAGCTGCTTATGTGATGTCATTGGCAGGTGAGGCCAGCTCTGCAGGGCGCCCATCTTTGACCTTCTGTGTCCACGATGGCTGGAGATACCATTTGGAACACAGAGTGTTATAAATGACATTCTTCTCAAAGATCCAGGGCATTCTTAAATGTACATATTTGCATTGTTCTCTCACATTGTGATTCATTTCCTCACAAAAGAATGGCATTTCTTACTTTGTTTGCAGAGGGTGGTCACTTGTCCCACCCTGTCACTGCTCTTCTCTTTTCCTGTGGCCTGACTAGGCCCCCAGGCCCTCTTTGTCTGTTGCTCCTTTTTCTCCTGGGCTTAGCGTGCCTGTGCTGCAGGCTCTGTCTGGTCCCATTCCTGTGATGTCCAGACTGCGGCAGCCCGTTCATCCTGTGCTTCAGAGCATTGTGCTGGCTTTGTGGTGGAAGGTATTCTTTTTTTATTTGCTTATGTGTTCCAACAACAGGGTAACCTTTACACAGCAAACTCCTCAAGGAGTTTCCAATGATCATAACCTCAGTTTGAATATGAGTGGGCCTTGTGGCCACTGTGCTGGAGTATGGAGTTGGATGTGGCTGTCCCCTACCCCTCCAGTTTCAGAGTGTCCCTCCATCGTCAGTGTGCTGCAGTGCCAAACATGCTCAGGAAGTAGAGTCTTGACTTCTTGTGTCCTGCAGCAGGTTTGCGGCACACGCAGCTGATGGTGCTTGCTACCATCATCAGCTGTCTTCGGCCTAGGTTGGGAGGTGTCATGCTGGGCCTGTGAGACACTGTCCTGCTAACAGACAGTAAGGGAAAGCATTCCGAAGGGCCAAAGCATACAGAGCACACAGTGGGGAAAGGAAGAAGTTGCTGGAAACCAAGCAGGGCTGCGGCTTTAGTGATGTCTGCTTGTCCATGACACTGCTTTGACCAGGCCAAGTCCAGCTGGGGTCAGAGCTCACAGGAATGGAGCCATCAAGGGAAGAAAAGACAAGAAGGGCTGGAGAACTCTGGGGTGACTCAAGCAGATAGGATGCCATTTACCTAAGCAGAGGAGGAAAGGGACATAGGAGAACACAAAAAGGGATGGAGGCAGCATGCTGCGCTGGTTGTTCTCTTGAGACATGGCCGAGATGGCCAGAAGGCCATAGCTTTGGGGCGTGGGGGGGTCTGCTCTTCCCCTTTCTCCTCCTCTTCCTTCTCCTCCCTTTCTTCTCTTTTTTAAGGATAGGAGACTGAATAGTTCGGTTATTGTTATTCTTTTGACCAGTGGGAAGGATTTAGTGGGAGAGAGATAAAATGAATTTACAGAAAAAATAGGAAAAAAATTAGAAAGTTCTGGATAAGGATTTGATGTTAGTAGGGGTTAGGTGGGAGGGAGGAGCAGAAGGAGGAACACATACGTTGGGATCACCTTTCTTGGTGAAGGTAGGAAGAACTGGGGGAAAGGATACCTCAGCTCTGGTTTGGGAAAGGGAGCCATCTGGCAGTGAGCAAAGGATGAGAGCCCAACTGGGGCTTAGTTGACCAATCTGTCATGGAGTGTGGGTATCTTCTCCACCGTGGAGGAGGCGTGAAGGCTGCCCTTTGCCAAATGTAATTTAATACTTCTTCAATGGTAAATGAGATTTTAGAAGTGATTTCATAAACACTTATGTCTATTGTTATTGTGTATTACTCTTAAGAGGACTGTCCAGCAGGCAATAGAAGAATGAATGATAACTGGTGTAAGTACACAGCCTATTGGAGAAGAAGATCCAAAGTTTGGTGTGTTAGAAAATGAAACTCACTTGTGTTGAGAGTATGTGTAATCACTGAGGTTCTTTGAAAGGTCAGCGCTAAACAAATTACACTCTTTTCTGCTCAGGTGATTTGCAACTTGCAGTTTTGACTTTTCTGTAGAGAAGAGGAGCCACCAAAAGTTTGGTATTTGGTTTCTGTTTAGAAAGATGAGTTGGGTAGTGACATGTGGACTGAACCAAAACAGATATGAAGCCTTTAAATGGCAAAGAAAGGGCAGGTTCAGATGACCTTTGGTTAGACAGAGTTAATTAAGCTCCTGGAATTTAAATGTTTAGAAAAATGTGTTATTAATGTGCTATGACAAATAAAAAATTGCCTCTGAATGGAGAAGATGTAGAAATTTGACCTCTGAGTTTAAAAGTTGAGAGACCTTAGTGTACTACGTAATTAGAGTGGGTGAGATTTTTCTGAGCAGCTTTGGAATGTAGATCTTTATGGGGAGCTGATAAAATTGAGCTTCTATAATGTGTTACATGCAGGGAAAACAATCCGATAAAAAGATTTTTATGTCAGTATTACATTCCTGATTATCACTCTTAATTGGGATACCAGCTCTCCCCAGTTTTGTCCTGAGAATCTCTTGTGATCATTGAGCCTGAATGCTCTCAACTTGCTCAAGACAAATTTTGTGTGAGAAATTAGTAATATGCATGGTATGATTGCATTAAAATGCCTCCCTTATAACCTGTTGATTAGATTTCAGCTGACTAAATACTGACTCTGATCATCATCAGGCCATTGATTTAGGCTTCATTACTTGAAATATCTATTAACTGGTTACACATTTTAACATTATTAAGAAGAATCTTACAGCTGCTTGATGGCTCTAAATGAGCTAGGGAAAATGTCCGGTTGTGCTGCAAGGAAGCTGACCTTGAAAGGTTTCTCAGGTTCTTGGTTGATGATGATTGTATTTAAATCTTATTGACATAATGTTGTCTAATTTACGGTCACTCTTACGGACCATATATAGGTTAAATGAAATCATCGGCACAGTGGAAGAAGATGCATAAGCCACTAAGTGCCCTGGGAGGGCAGGTCCCCATGAAGAGTTGTCTTAACTCCACTTGGCTTTCCATTGTGGTCTGGCAACTGAGACCTCTGCCCATGGGCTCCAGAGTGAGCCAGGTGCTTCAGCAGCTGATGGAGCCATGTCTGAATGGAAAATTTGTGATCTGAAATAGCTTCAGAATCATACATTTGCAGATTTATGTTCTTGTTAATGGTCCCTGTAAAAATAAGAAATTTCCCAAGATGACCTTATTATCAGAGTGAACTATTGAAGTCTTAAGGGTTGTTTTAAAATATTTAACTCTCAGTAGATTTAAGACATTCATTTGGAAATCTAGTCTCTTGATTAAGGTATATGATGAAGTGTTCATAATTTATAGTGAGTTTTCTTGTGGTTTACCAAAGTTTCATTTTTAATATCATTATATGGTTAAAGTAGGATATCAGGCCTTTCAAACATTTCCAGCCCTTTGAAAGTCATATTGAATTACATGCTGGCAGTTTATTTTTCACACCTTTCTCTCCATCCCTAGGTTCCATAATTTTGCTTTTGAGAAGTTCATCAGAGTATTTGCTTATTATAGCAGTATGCACCTTGGAATTCTAAGCCCTTCCAATGGTGCCCACAGAAGAGAACTGTTAACACCCAGGGACATGCGGATTCATGCAGATGTAATCTGCGGTGACAGTAGCATCTTGTGGTTGGGGTGGGGTGGAACCCAGGGACATGTTTCTGCTGCTGGAATACAGGTTGGGCCTGGAGATAGGAGCCCAGGGTCTGGAAAGTCTGGCTTTGAGGCCTTCACCATATGAAAATACAGATACCGTGGCAAGTTTCTTAGACGCACTCCTGTAGTGGAGGAGGCTACGTGTCCCAGTGGCTTCCTCCCTTGTGGTGCCTCTTGGTTGCTCCCAGTAGCTGGGTTTTTTTCCAGGGGTCAGCAGGAGGGGCTGCAGTGATTTGTGGGCGAGCAAGACAGGGTGCAAGGCCTAAATTTTAAAAGATTGTAGTGTAATGAGTAGCCTCAGCTGTAATTGAAGATTGAAAAGTTCAGGAAGTAAAGCTCAGTGATTTACACATTTTTAAATTAACAGTATCCACTTAATAAAATTGGCCTTTGTTTTCGTGTCTCACATTTCCTATAGCAAGTCTTCCCCAGTACCTCAAATTAAAGAAGTGAAAGAAACAGGCTTATAAAAAGTAGATGGATACAAATTATAGACATATGAAATAAATTTATAGAACTAAGGAGCAAGTTTATAGATTGTGAGTCCTATTTTTATAGAGAATTTTCTTATATTTATTCTTGTACTTTTTCAACTCTCAAGAGAAGCCAAAAAGGGAGCATTGATTCCCTCCCTGCAGCCTCCACCCTAGTCCAATTTGCTTTAGAAATGTTTTTATTTGTGCTAATAAATGGGACTGCTAATAAAAAATAAATAAACTCAGACCTAGCACAAGAAATGATTGCTTAAGAAGACAAATTATATGACAGGCCAGTCTGTGATGTTACTGTTTTGGATTAATACTTACGTCGTAAGTCCTTGAACTTTCGCGTTTCTAATATACTAGGAATAACATGCGTGGGAGAATGAGGAGTATGAGCGTGTCTGTAATACCTGTTCTGTGTGTCCTGTGGCCTACTAAGCATTTATATTTTTGTGGACAGTGGGCTGCCTGAGCCTCAGATGTCAAAGGTTTAATAAGAAAAGCATTCACAGTCTTTTACCTTTGAAAATTACGGAGGTGCTTATAGATACATCAGCATGAGGAGACAGAGAACCCAGAAGACCTCACCTGCTGCCTGTATGCTGGTGCTGCTTAGAAGTTAGTGGTCAGTTTTTCTGTTAGAAAGAAAGAATAGTCTTTATTATATATCTGTTTTTCTGTTTCTGACCTGATACTAAGGATCTGGAGTTTTTTGTTGTTTTTGCTTATTTGTTTTCATAACAACCCCAGGAAAGCTCAGAAAGTTAGTCAATAGCTCCTCCCTAAATACACACACACACACCCCACCCAGAAGTCTAGTCAGCCATGGTCTTGGAAGCCATTCATCTCACTGTGTCCTTTTCTCGCCTGTGAACGTGAATACAGTAATGCTGCAGCTCTCCCTTCCTGAGCCCTTTCCCTGGCATTGCTAATTGCGATGCTCTGGCACTGAGCTCAGAGACGTACTTTATAATATGGTTTTATGGGCATCCACTGCCAGGCAGCTGGAATTGGCTTACAAAATGAACCATGTCTGTTATTCCTGGGCTGGGATAGATCCCAAAGTCATCATTATAACAGATTTCCAAGGTAGCTAGTTGTCATATGTTAAATGTGCTGCTAGGAGAACATGATTAATATCTGATGGAAAACATTGAGTTTTTACTGGCAGCTTAACTATGATAGTGTTTTATAGTCCCCCATTGTATTTTGAAGAGGCCCTTTCTGTGAAAAAAATGCATTATAAATTTAGCCTCTAGTGACATAAAAAACTGATGCCCTAGAGTTGTTTTTGTCAGTGTGAAAATCTGGTCTAGTGTAAGGTAGTCTAATATTCAGTGTTTTAGATGTAGGCTACTTCCTGAAGTAGGGAATTTTCCCATCAGTAGAAGAGATGAGATTAATATTTGTTGATGGTGATAACACAAGATTTATTCATAGATCATCTAGATGAGCTGACCTCTGGGATTTTCTTATTCTCTATTCTACAAAAGCAGCGTGAGCATACTTTTCTGCAATACTACCAGTACAGAGATGGTGTTATATCACTGTGCTCTTCTAAGTTCCAGACAGGGCCCTCTCAGGACATTCTGGAGCCCCAGTGCCTTGGTACTATCGTGGGCAAGCACACATACCCAGGGTTTTTTGCAAAAATGATAAAAACCCAGATTACTTACTGTTAGCAAATACTCACTTTGTATTTGCTTATTTCCTGTGGGCTGAACAACACTGTGAGAACTGAGAAGTCCACCCTCCTGGGCAACAGTGACTCTTGGGAAGAAACCAGCAACCCAGAGAGAGCAGTAGGAGGAGCAGGTGTTCTCCTCCCTGATGGCTGCCCCCAGCTGCCCTGTTTCAGGGGACTTGCAAAGCAGCGGCAAGCCATTTTCTTTGCTCAGCCCTGGTACCCTTGAGGCTGCTAGGTGTTAAACCCAACATCACATGTCCCTTGGAATTCTTTATAAGCACTAATTTTTAATTAAATTTATGTAAGTAATATATAAAATGTTAGCTGATCTCATACTTGTCCATACATATCAAGGGGTGCTAGGTGCTTTTTATGTTTAATCATCAGTATTGTGTTGCATAGTTAGGTATTAGCCTCTTTTCTTGGTCCTTGGAACCAGGCCCAAGTCTGAGAGTCTAAGGGAAACCCTCACTGTCAGGCACGCACTCATGCAGGCCCTGCCTTGCCTGCCTGCCCCGTCTCAGCCCTGCCTGGCACATAGGAGAGGCTTCATAAATAACCATTAAATGATTGGCCTAAGGTCTCACAGCTAATAAGTGGTGTTGTACTCATAAGATCTCTAAATATTAGATCAAAAACAGATGACCACATTGTAAAAATAAAGCAAATCAAGAGCACCTCCGCTTTTGGAGCAAGCCTTTGGGTTAATCACATCTATTTACTTTGATAAAGACATGTGTTTCCTAAATTAGATTTGAGCTATTCTTGGCATGAGTATTGCAGATAGACAACAAAAATGCTTAGCGCTGTGAGAGTGGACAAATCTGTTTCCATCCCTACTACATCTGTAGTCTTGCCTGGCACCATTCTGAGCCCTGCTAGGACTTGGGCAGCCTTTGGCTGGAGTATTGCCTTGGCCAAGCCCATCAATCAGCAAGAGTCTAGTTTTAGCCCTCAGGAGTGTGTTCATCAGTTGCTGTCAGGTCTGTGTAGAGTCTGAGAAAAGGCGCTGGGCCAGGCTCATTCAGGTACACAGGAGGCCCTCAGAGCCCTAATGTGGAAAGCTGTTAGAACCCTGAAGGTGAAATATTTATTTCTGAGAATACCATGCAAAGTTAGGGTGAGTACCTCCGACCTCCACTTAACTTAACCTAGGGCTTTGCAGAATGAAATATGTAGAGGCCTTAAAGGTTCTGAATTTGAAAATGAAAATCCTTCTACCAACAGTTTGTTTCTAGAATGAAAACAAAACATAATAAAATAAATAATTGCTAAAAATGGTTAGAGGTGAGAGCAGCACTAACAAAAGAAAAAGAAAGAAATGACAAAGGGAAAGGTAGACTTAGTATGAAGGCCTCCTTGAGAAAACCCCAAGCAGGTTGTACAGTCTAAACCCATGCTGTGTGTATGTATGTGGGGTGGTGTGTGTGTGGTGTGGAGTATGTGATGTTTGTTTGTTAAGTGTTTGTGGTGTGACGTGGAGTGTGTGTGATGTGTGTGTACATGTGGAGTAATGTAATAGAAACTAATCTTAGCAGAAACATATTGGTGCACAACTCATTCCAGAAGTTCACTTTGCCTGTTTTCTCTTGGGGCCAAGCAGCCTTTGTGTTGGATCACTGGAGGGAAGGCGGGGTCAGCTCATGGGAAGGCCTGCACATGGTGTGATCCTGTATGTTCTGATACTGCTGCTGTGGAAGCCTCCAGAAGCGGAGAGCTGTGCTGGAGCTCAGCAGGGTCGTGGTGGGATGGTACCTTAGATTGTGCGTCCGAGGACAGGATCTGTTTGATAATGGAGACTTACTGGTTTTATATCTGACACCTAAAAATATTGAATAAAAACAAATAGGCATGTATGTATATATACATGTATACCTGTGTTGTGACTTGAACTTTAAAATGAGAATTTGGAATGTTTTAAATATTCCTTTAACATTTAAACACCAAGATATTCAAATGTAAATGAAAGGAATTTGCCTAAAGACAACAGTGACTTTTTTGTAAAAGGAGAATTTTCAGTGGCTGTCTTAACTTGTACCCCTGTTCTGTCCAGTAGGTGTCTCATGAGGGGACAGTGTCTGGAGCTGGCTCTGGAAGGGCTCACCACAGAGCCCTTGCCTCCAGGTCTTGACTCACAGAGTGTTCTTATGTGTGACACTGTTACCTGACTTAGCGGGTATTGAAATGTGTTTAAGCATTTTTTTCTGTTGCTGATAAACTGTATATCCAAGTATCTAACGCCTGACGTTTTTCATTGCATTTTAAGAGATTACTGTATTGCCTGACTATATTAATACTTGGAGTGGAATTGGAAATCAGCCAGTTATACATTTAACTCTGTCCTGATTTGGGATTCTTCAGAATGCCTTAGCCATTGCTTTAGAGAAAACGAACTCAGCTGGATTAATGTTATCTGGGTAGAATCAATGTGTTAAAGATCAAATTAGAATTTATTATACCATCCTGGTTTCCATACCAGCTGTTGGCTTTGGAGTGGCCGTGCAGTGGAATGTGTTAGCCAGTGATGGTACCTTTGGTTCCTGTTGAGCAGCTCACTGGGCAAGGGGCCACACATTTCCCTGCTTTGGTTCTTGTGTTTATTGAACAAAAGCAAACTCCTTGTTACTTAAGAAATACATATCCAGATTTTACCATCGAATTGTTACCTCAGTGCAGTCGATAAGAAATTTTAACATTCTACTGTGCAGTATGGATTGTTTTCATTGTATTTCCCCCATCATACTTTTTTCCTTAATTTATTTGGAAATTATGTGGGAAAATGTGCATGTTTGTGTGTTTGTAAGAATTAATTCAATCTAAGTGGTAAAACAACTGTGGATAAAAGATCATTGTTTTTGTATCATATCAACTTAGAACTCCTTGCTTTTTTTGAGGTGAAATGTTAGAGAATTTTACACTCTGTCTTAAGTCTTGCTGAATATAATTACTGTGTGTTGGCATCATCTGGGATTTCAAAGCCTGGAATATTGCTTCTACTTGTGTCTTACTGGCCAGTCTTTGAAATAGAGTTTCATAGTTTTGTTTGTTAAAGCAGGAGGTCCTTAAGTGAAGTGGCTACCAAATGCAAAATACTTTTCCAGTCTAATTTGTGAAAGTATTTATGTATGTAGAAAAAGAGATTAGCTATCTAAATTAGATTTTCCATGTTAAAATAATTGCATACCTCTGTGAATACCAATTGTTATTAAAGCTATTAATAGATACAAAATATTAAAACAAATTTTGCCTAATATCCTTGATGTATACATTTTAGTTATATGGGGGAAATCAAATCATAATTTGAGAAAAAATTTATCTGGGGCCTGGCTAAAAATCTGAATGAGCCATTACTTGCACAGAGTAGAGGGGCAAACAAAATAAACACGAGGACTGGGGGCTTGCTAAGGACAGAAGTCATTGTTACCTGAGAGGCGACTTCTTCAGACTCTAATTACTAGAGCTGTTTGTTTTTGTTAAAACTGAAAGTAGATAAGCCTGTGCGTGAATGTGTCTTTGGTTTTTCTTTTCTGTAGTCTCGCCAGTAATCATTAAAGAATGGGCAGCTTACAAAGGGAAGTCTCCTCAAACTCCGGAACTGGTAGAAGCTCTTGCCTTCAGAGAGTGGACCTGCCCCAACCTGAAGAGGCTTTGGCTAGGCAAGGCGGTGGAGGACAAGAACCGCAGGATGAGGGCTTTCCTAGCCTGCATGAGGTCGGACACCCCTGCTATGCTCAACCCTGCCAACGTGCCCACTCACCTCATGGTGCTCTGCTGCGTCTTACGGTGGGTGCTGGGCATGGGAGCTGTGACTGGGGACCCCCCTTGGTGTGGGGGCCAAGACCACAGTATCCACTGAGTTTATTCCACATGAATCATGTTGTCTGTTGAAATGTATCCTGATCCCATATTTATATATATTATAGAAGTGTAGGCCATGTAAATGTAATATGTATTTTAATTTATGCCATATAGTATGTTTATAGAATAGATATATTTGGTAAGTATATATGGTATGTAAATATTATGTAATGGCTTTAAATGTAGTTTATTCTTTAAATATTAAAGATTTTGAAGGCTATAGAGGGGAGTATATTATATGTTATTTGGAATTCCTATGTAGAGAAAATTTATCTTTCTTCCCCCTTCATTTATTTAATCATTCACACTGTATTGCTTAATGATGGGATATGTTCTGAGAAGTGCATTATTAGGCGCTTTTGTCATTGTGTAAATGTCATAGAGTGTACTTACACAAACCTAGATGGCAGAGCCAGCTACACACCTGGGCTATGTGGTATGGCCTATTGCTCCTAGGCTACAAACCTGAGTGCGGCATGTTACTGTACTGGATAATGTAGGCGTTGGAACACAATGGTATTACAATTGTTAGATATTTGTGTATCAAACATAACTAAACATAGAAGAGGTACAGTAAAAATATTATAATCTGATGGGACCACTGTCCTGTATGCAGTCTGTTGTTGACTGAAATGTTGTTATGTGGCACATGAATGTATTTGTCAGTACGGGCTCATGTCCTCATTTTATAGGATTGTAATCAATTCTTTTGGGGTTGTACCCAGTACTGTGTTATTTATCTTGTTGCTTGCATTGCCCCGGCCCCAGGTTGAGCGTTCCTTTGGGTTGGCACCTGACACATGCCATCCTTCTGTTTTGGGAGCACTTCCTTGCTTTCAGGCCCTATAAGATGCTTCAGATGCTCTGGTATGAGCCGTCTCTCTAAGGAGCAGTCCTGCTTCCTTATCAAAGAGAAGGTGTCTAGAAACCCGGTCGGGGCACCAGTGTGCTCCTGCTGCTGGGGGTTTCTGCATCTAGGCCCTGGAAGCCAACAGTTGCAGGAATATATGTAGACACTGTTAATGTTTTGAAGTTGATTTGAGTTGGGATGCATATAGGACGTTCATTAGGTTTTGGAGTTGGTTGGTTTCGTTTGGTTTTGAAGCAATTTCAAACTTAGAGAAAAGCTGCGAGTACAATACAAAGGTATTTTTTATTCAAATGCTTTACTGTGATTTTCTAACAGACAAGGACCTGTTCCTTAATAACCACCATCAAAATCAATCCACACTGATACTGAAGTTCATCCTATCCACAGGGCCCGTTTGCCTAGTTGTCCCAGCAGCATCCTTTGTGATAAGGGACCAGTTCCAGGCCATCTCTTTGCTTTCAGGGATGACGCCCTGCACAGCTCATTTATCCCATTAGGTAGGATGCTGGCTCTGAGGCCTTGACGCGCAGCATCTGTGGCTTCTCCATGTGGAGTTGCACTCACCTTTTGCAACTGTATGCATTTCATGGGGAGATGCTTGGACACTCGGTAAACATTTCACTCCTCCTTAGACAGCCAACCTGTATGCATCAGTATGGACTCAGCCTCCTTTTTCTCCAGGAGCTTTCGGTCCACCGCACCATTGTCTATTTTGGTGCTACCCTTGTCGCCTTATCAACTGGCCTCTGTGGTCTTGCCACTGACCCTGTCATTTTCTGAGTACCTCTTTCCTTCTCTGCACATGTTCTGCCTTCCTTTGTATCTCCCTGCCTCAGCTCCAGGGTCCTCATTTCTCCAAGCAGCCTCAGTTCCTACAAGTAGGGGACAGCATTGAGAAACCAGGCTTTCAGAGTCAGTGGCTCCTCGCTGCGGGAGCTTTGCTTCCTCTGCCCTCCCAGTGCATTTATGAGCCCACCCCAACAGCTGCTGCTGTGTGTCCCTGCTTCTCATTGAAAGCAATGAATTAACCCTGGCTGGATCTAGTGTCCCTCTCCATATTTGCAGGGGACAGTCTAGTGTCCCTCTCTACATTTGTAACTTCTGGGTCTGGCAGTGAGAGCCCTGGGCTCAGGTACCCTTGTGACCTCTCCCTTGGTAGGGGCCTGTCTGTTGTGCAGTCCCCATTGCCCTCGTTCCTTTAGGGCCTGCCTCACCTTCTAGGCTGGCTGCTCTTGGACAAGCACTGCTGACCTCCACTCCCTCTGGGTCCCACCTGAGTAACTTTAGGAAAAGAGGGACAGAGCTTTACTCATGTTTTTATTTCCTGAAGTTTCTTAAATTTATAACAAACTTTAAGGTCAATAACTTATTTAGGAAGACTTAAATGGAGGTTAAGTAGAGCACAGCGTGCCAATTTTCATTTGATTTCCATTGAAGATTAACTAATGGGAAAGACTACTTTTTGTTTTTTGTTTTTAGAGTCTTCTGGTTTCTTCTGATGGAAAATTCAGTTCAGGACATATTTTTAGCAATAAAAACCTTACATTAGTCAAAAATTTAAGATTAAGACTTTGGGTGTTCTAAAATAAAATTAGCTGTAATGAATTTGGTTATGTTATTTGTGTTTCTCCCTTCCAAGTTTAAAATGATATACGGCCTTTAATGGAACACCTGGCTGTCCACGACGTATCCCACCTAAGGAGCATACTGGGACCCCAAGTGAGGGCACGTCACAGGGAGCCCATGGCCGGGTAAAGGATAAGCGCTGCTGCGCTGTGGAGCATGAAGGTCACGTCATTTCAGCTCTATGCTGAAGTTCATCCTCCATGGTGTGGTGGCACAAACTCACGTCCCTGTTACTCACTCCGTTCCTCATTAGGCTGGTGTCTCGTGGAGTGCTCACTCCTTGTGGACACTGAGACATGCAGACAAGTGGGACAGACAGGAGAACAGTCAGTCTAATCTCTAGAATCCCCGGTAGCAGAGACGGTAGCAGAGGTTGATACAGCGTGAGGGTGAAGGCCAAGTGTGCAGGTCAGAGCAGGTCTTCCTGGGGACACAAGGTGGACAAAACAGATGAGGCCTTCCTTTGTCCAAAAGCAGCTTATGTTCTTCTAAGATACAAGACAGCAGACAAAAAGATGTAGACTGAGTTAAGTCTTGGAAGAACTTGAGTTAAGTCAGTATTAATAAGTAAGATAATAGGGATGGAGAGCATAAGGCTCCCAAACAAAGCTGAAGCAAGTCTGTGCGTGCTCTGGACGTGATGACAAGACGGTGGTGGTCAGACCAGGTGACACAGCAGGCTGCCCGTGCTGGCCAGGGCCTGTGTCTTTCCTGTTGGAGCTCTGGCTTGTCCCAGCTTCCATGCTTATAAAGGGCAGTGAGAGGAGGTGGATTCAGGTCAGCCAGCTTTAGAGGGATTCCAGAACAATCTACACAGCCCTCACCCTTCTGTGGTAAGGAAAGGAAGGCCAGGGAAGGTTAGACAACTCCCGAGGTCCTATAGATGCTTAGCACATCAAGTGACATTTTTGCACTCTCCTCATTGCATAGAAAAAACATCAAGAGAAAAACTTTCCAGAAATTCCATAGGTAGATTTAGCAGACATCTGAAAACATTCTAAATGCACAGATCAGAAGAGAATGAGTAAATGAGGTGACCAAGAGGAAGTTCTTAGTCACTCTTAACTGGGACTCCGTTATTGCTATCTGTGTGTTTTGGCATTTACTCTGTGTATCTATGTGTGTATGTACTTCATATTCTCTGCATCCAGGAAGGTGTTTAGAGGACTGACCTGCGGGGAGGAGGAGCTAAACTTGACTTCGTTATATAAAGCCAGATGGAGGAAATAGCAGATGTTCTGACCAACAGGGCTATTTGTTATCATGGCTATACAGAGTTCTGAGAGTCTTAGCTGCCAAGAAAAACAGGAAAGATCCTGAGAAAACCAACCTATCCCCAAGACAATCTTTTTCTGTTTCAAAATTTTAAAAGGAACCGATAGCCAGGGGCTGGGGTAGAGGGAACTGGGGAGTTGTTTAATGGAGACAGTTTCGGTTTGGGAAGGTGAAAGTCCTGTGGGTGGATGGCAGTGATGGTTGCACACCAATGTGAATGCCCTTGATGTGCTTAAAAGTGGTTAAAATGGTAAATTTTATGTGAGGTACATTTACCACAATTTTAAAAAATAAATTAATTGAATAAATAAAAATAAAAGGAACATAAAACACGAATACTTAAGGCAAACAAAATTACATATTGAGCTCAGTCTCTTCCACAGTGTTTTTCAGACAGAAGTGGTGGGGAAGGGGCTTCTTCATGGTTGCTATTGCATGCATCAAGCCCTGGCTAAACCTCCGTAAGACCATCGTATTTAAGACTTGTGGCATTCAATCATAAAGGATATAATTTTTGTCCTTGCAAATATTGACAGTTTAATTAAATAAAACTTTTACATCACTCTTAAATATATCTGATCAAATATAAATACCATAGAAATTTACCATTCACTATTTGTTCACCTTGAAATTGCATTTTCTTCCTACATTTGCCACATTAATTTTACCATGAAGTATATAAGCTTTCTGTGCCTCATCTTTCCCATCTTTAAAATAGGATAATAATCACTCATGCCTCAGTTGCTATGACAATAGATGAGTTAATGTGCATAAAATACTTAGACCAATGCCTGGTACCTTAAGAGCATGTAAACTTTTCAGTTTGAAATTTAATTGAAAATATATCTCAGTGAGCTAAATGGAACCTCCACCTTAGTTTATGTTCCCATGGATGAATATCAAGTATTTCAAGAATGAGTTAGGGCTCAGCACCAACACTCACCCTGGTTTTTGTTAACTTAGATTTTAAGCATTGAGAAAATTTAGCAGATGGGAATGCAAAGAGCTTTGTTAAGCATGTCACAGTTCTCTGAACTCCTTTTGAGTTATTTGCCAGAGATCACATATCATCAGAAGGTATTTTTAGAAGGTATTTTTAGTGATGAGCTGGCAACTTGATTAGGTCATCTTTCAAGTTTGTTGCATGCAAAGAATTGGAAGCCACTAGAGTCGCAGAAAGGTTTCTGACTAAGTCATTATGGTCAGCCCTTCACTGTCTCACGCCCAGATACTGCTTGGGTTGTGCCCTGTGTAGTGCCCTAGGGTGATTTTCACTCAGTGCTGGCGCAGGAAAGGAAGGAGACTGGCATGGAGCCTGGTGACTCCCAAGCACACTTATTGTAGTTGAAGTTGAAGATTTGGAAAATGACCTCTCTTCAGCTGCCCACACCAGGGTGCACCCATTTTGAAGTCTGTGGCTTTGGGTGATGGTCCTGTCAGTTGTGTTCCTCAACTCTCCTGCCTCCTACCGCTGTGGTCCCTGCTCCATCCCCAGTTGTTTCCGGGCTACCATGGAGTCTTTGGTTGCAGAGAGTTCCTGTCATGCTGGCTGCTCTTCATCTGGAGATTCGTCTTCCTTGTTTGGACCTAGGATCTGCCTCCTGGGCATCCTGGCTTGAGTTCAAATGAATAAACCTTATAAATTGGTACTTACAGTGTACTTAAATACATCACAAGAGTGAAGTTGTTTCAAAAATCTCTGACCACCTAGTTTTCAGTATGCACAAATTGGTGTGCTATTTCTAATTACTCTAAAGTAAAACATCCTTGTCAGTCTGGATGATGATCATTTTCATTTGTAATGGTGTCGTCACATGAAAATAGGAAAGCTGAATAAGAAGTCATTGGCCGAGTGCGGTGGCCCCTGTAATCCTAGCACTCTGGGAGGCCAAGGTGGGAGGATCGCTCAAGGTCAGGATATCGAGACCAGCCTGAGCAAGAGCGAGACCCCGTCTCTACTAAAAATAGAAATAAATTAGCTGGACAACTAAAAATATATAGAAAAAATTAGCCGGGCATGGTGGCACATGCCTGTAGTCCCAGCTACTCGGGAGGCTGAGGCAGAAGGATTGCGTGAGCCCAGGAGTTCGAGGTTGCTGTGAGCTAGGTTGACGCCACGGCACTCTAGCCCAGGAAACAGAGCAAGATTCTGTCTCAAAAAAAAAAAAAAAAAGAAAGAAAAGAAGTCATTATGGGCCTTCTAAGCTCACATCATCCCGATTACTTAGAACCTCCCACTGGGTTTGTCCATGTCATGGGTGACCACTCAGTAATCATGTCCGACTGTTTCTGCCTCTCACCAGGTACATGGTGCAGTGGCCAGGAGCACGCATCCTGCGTCGTCAGGAGCTGGATGCCTTCCTGGCTCAGGCACTGTCCCCCAAACTCTACGAGCCTGATCAGCTACAGGAGCTCAAGGTAATTTATCAGCCTCATTTCATTGTCCTGGGTGGTCTTACTTTGGAATTTGGTGTAACATAATTAACTTTCATGAGGCAGAGTTGCTAATTCTTTAAACTAATTCTTTTAGTACACTAAACTAATGATACTAATATGACGTGAACTTGATCGCCTTCAGGGCAAAAGGAATATTCCTTTCTAGTTATGGATTTGCCATCCCCAGTTTGGAAACGGTCAGTCCCACTTTTGTCAAAGAATGATTTCCCCTTGTTTACCAATGGATATTTATTCTCGTTTTTCACATCAGGAAATCAACTTGCCTCTTTTATTTTAGGAGGGGATTCCAAACCCTGGGACGGCTTGATCTTAAGAATTTTCTAACATCGAGCAAGGATTCTTTTTCTTATTTCATTCCATTGTTCCTAATTACAACTTAAGTTTTCTCTAGAAAATATTCTTTGCTCCACTAGTATTGTAAAATCCCTTTTAAAAAACCACTTGAAGAACAGTGTTGCACCGTCATCCCTGTGCCCCTTTTAGTCAGCATTTAACATCATATTCCTTTTAATTTTGCCTTCTAGCAATTCCATTTGTTCTTTAATTGTTTTGGCAATATTGATTTCCTCCAAGTTGTCACCTATTTTTCAGTGTGCATATCTTTTCAGTGCACTTTTATTAGATGCTATGTTCACATGGTTGTAATTGCTTTCTAATTTCCATACTAAATTTTAGACGTTCAAGACTTTTCAAAGTTAGTTAAATTGGTGGATCTACCTTTTCTTTTTAATGTGCAGGGTTTTGTTTTTTCTTTGCCATCAGTTTTTCTTTTTTCAAAGTTTAATTTGTAATCATTTAATCTCATTTGACAAAATTGCCTTCACCTTTAGCTCTTTTTGGCATTCTTTATGAAGGCATTCTTTCCCAGCAGAGGAATTTTAGGCTCACTTTATAGATTTTCAGTATTTGACAGTTGGTGCTCAATAAATTTCTGGTTGTCCCTAAATTACTGTGTTAAATTGAGTAATTTGGTGTTGAATGACTCTCCTCAACTGCGTGGAACTCACCTGAGGCTTCTAGTGACTTTGAAATAAGCCAAATAAAAAAACAAAGGAGAATTCACCTAAAATTGTATTCTTTGCTTTATAGATCAAGCTTTTCTGTTTATTAGACAGAAATTATTATTATTTTTAATGTTTTTGAATTTACGTTTCTGTTTTCAATGTTTGGTCAGGTGTCCCCATCAGGCAGTGTGGCTGGTGCTAAGTCAGGTCCTTCCCTGTGTCCTCACCTGGTTTGTCTCATCACCACCGTCTTCGTCACAGACTGTGCTTCAGGGGGTTGGAGATACTTTTACTAGAGTGTGGTGCCATCCCTCTACCTCTACTCCTGTTTCTCTTATATAGATTATTACATCAGTATTGACATCCCAGTTCTGAAAATCAGACCGCCAGGTATCAGGTATGCCCACTAAGCCTTATTCACCATCAAGTTACTTTTACTCAAAGTTCATCCTATATCCCATATCCTTTTCATTTTTGGATCAACACATAGGATATAACTTTTGAAAAACAATCACACTCTAAGCTTTCATTTTGGTTCTTTTGAGATCTTAGTGCTTTCATGGTTTTCTCCTGGTTCTTCATCTAAAGAGAGACATTTCTAGAGATGTATTCAGAAAGACATTTTATGTGTAGTTAGCTTCAGTCTGATTCATTGTTCCTCTGGGTCTTGTTTGTCTGGAGGTCGACAGTTCCCTTTAGTGACAGCCTACACCTGTAGGTGCTTCATTTTCATGATTAGTATAAATTCTGAAAGAGCTATAAGGAAGAATAGCATTTGTTGGGGGGAAAGGCAATTGTTTGCTTTTTTATTTTTTGAGATTGATCAGCTATTAGATTGAGAATTATTGGGAATAATCATTATTTAAATGCTACAAAAATTCTGATGCAGAGCTGAGGGTTCCAAAAATCAGTGATAGAAAATTAAATTTTAAAGTTGCTTTTTCATTTAACCGTTAAACTTTTTTGATATATCGAAATCAACAACAGTGCTTTTCTGTAGTACACCAGTTCACTGCTTATGATATAGTCAACTCTTGACTGTTACTGTTGTTGTGTCAGGGCCCGTTACCCAGTTTGTGGATTGCCCAGACCCTGTTTTTCTTCTCCTGTTTATTGTCCACTATGTGTGTTGACATCAGAGGAGGACAAGAGGAAGAAAAGACCCCAGTGCTGACAGTCTGGACTCCTGTTAGATTTTCTGATGGGAGGTTTAGTGGGAAAAGACATTGAAACCATGAGCTAAACTGAATTTTTAGGAATTTCATCTCATCCATGCGTTGTCCGTCTACCATGCCCATGAATAATTAAGCGTGTTCTGTGTGGTTCCTTGAGTACCTGTGACAGTGATTGATAACCCTCATTTTTTCCTGTTATATTTTTTAAGACCTTCTCCTAGGTTACCAGCATGAATGTAATTATTAAGGTAAAATTAGAACTTACCTATGTTTTGAGGAGGGCGGGTAAAGGATGAGGAGAAGGAACTTTGTACAGCTAAAATGTTTGTCCAGTTTCTGTCTCCTTTGCTCTCGACATCCCTATAATTGCCTTAAATTCTTTTAACAGTTTCACATGCCAAGTGCAGAATATAAAAGATGGAAAATGAAGAGCTTTAAAGACAGTATTAGGGGCGTGCCACATGTCTGTGATACCTGTAAGAATTATTTTGCATATAGGTAAATATGACAAATTAAAGTAAGAGTCTTCTGCCCAGTATTTAGAAAGTAACTTAACTGGAATTTGGTTCATGAGCTAATTGGACAGAGATTAAATTCCATATTTGTATGTCCTAATAAAGTCAGAATTTTTTTCTGTGTTTCTCCAGTTGAGGAACTTTGGATAATGTTGAATATTTTATCTCAACTGGTATAAAAGAATGAGATTAGAATGTGACTATTCAGCCATTTCTGCAATCAGGGGTTCAGATTTGTACTCCTGTCAATTATCCACTCTGTGGCTCTGAGCCTTCTGTGACCCGTCTGTGCAATGGAGATACTGTTAGAAGCACCTGTATCTTATGGTTGTTGAGAGATGGAAATGATATAAAAATACATGTTAAAAAAAAGGACAGTATCTGATACATATTTATTAAGTTCCTCATAAATATTAGATATTATTATTTGTATAATTACCATTTAGGGAAAGAAATAAAAACTGTAATGTAAGTTTTAAAATATTTTTCAAAAGAAGCAAAATTTACACAGCAGTTGAGATTTTATTCACATTGTTTATATAGCTCTTATTTTAAAAACTCTGTTAATGTAATGGTACTTGTCATAACTAAAACTGCTAATTATCTTGAAACTGCAAACATCATTTTTTAAATCCATAAAAATACAGTCCTTCAACTAACGTTGAGGCCATTTTATACACACACACACACACACACACACACAAACGCGCGCACGGTAGTCTTGCTCCGTTCCTCTTGGCAAATTTGGAGATTAATAGTTCGAACTCAGGTGTTTCAGTCTTCTATGCATTTGCTGCTGTTTCTTACACTCAGCGTGCAGATAGCCATTTGCTAGGAGAGTGGTTTGAAGTTACATTAGTCACAGTGGTTTGAATCTGGCCATGATCAGCAACAGCCCATTCCTCAGAAATACCAGCAGGATGGTGCTGTGTGTGCTTCCACAGAAGGCATTGTGGCATTTTGTGTATGACATTTTGATAGCGAGGCAAACACCTTTAGAGCAGCATCAACTCTGTGATTTCCTCTCCCTAGTCCCTGACCTGGATGCACAGTTCTCTGGTGTAGGGCAGAGAGGGGGGCACGGAGGCCCTGGGCTGGAAACGGTAGAGTGCCTCCTGATTACAAGGGATTCGTGGTCATCATTCCCAAAGAACGAGGAGTCAGGGGGTGGGTGTCCTCTTTATTCAAAGGCTTGCACCTCTGCTTGGCCTCTTCCCAACAGGAGCAGCTCCCTTTTTCTGCCTTTAGAATTCTCCTTTCTTCCTGCAGCTCAGAACTGGGGGCATCAAGTGCATTTTCTCCATTTTGTTACAGTTTGCCCATCTCTTTCTCCACTGTGCACATAAATAAAAAAATACATCTCATTTCATCACCCCAGCCCCACCTACCCACTACTGAACATTTTTTAGTTTGCTTCCCAACAACTACATGGGAAAAGAAGGAGCCAGTGGTGTACAATAGGATCCAGAGGTGTAGCTAAAACAGCTTCTACAAATTTGTGAACAGACTTTTCCAGGTTTTTGAAGTTGAACTGCATTGATTTAAAATTTTAAAAAAGGTTGGAAAACACAGTGTTAGCTGTTAATGGGGAATGTTAACACAAACAGCCCCGAACAGTAGATGATCATAAATTCATTAGCATCTGGCACCAGAATGACCTTTTTTCTCTTTAATGAAAAGCACTTTTACCTGTCACAATTAGGCATTGCTTAGGTTGATACTCCATAAAGACTGCCTTCTTGAAAAGCCATCAAAGTGAGAAGACAAAAGCCAGAGCAGAGTTAAAACTTTGTCCTGGATAATCCACAAACTAGGTCTTTACATGTAGATGATCAAGAGTTGACTGTACTCATGTTAGTGTTTCTTACCCTGCTAATCATACGCTAGGAGGGTGGGCTCTGTGTACAGAAGGCAGGCACCCAGCACTCATCACTGAGGGAAGTAAAAGTCTGTGCAAATTCTGATAGTATATTTGGTTCAAATGCAGTATTTTTGTTGTTGTGTTCTTTCATTTATAAGCTATCCATTTCTCCAAAAACATTGACAGTCTTATTTTTTAATAAGTTGCTATCTAAAACATTAATGTATGAAATAACAAAGTATAAATTTATTTTAGAATGTAATTATATATACAAAGTAATTTGTTAATATAACTACTTGGAAAATGCAAAATCTCTATATTGAGTGTTCCTTTTTGACACCTTTTCTGTTAACACATTAATGTGTTCACATCTGAAATGTCAAATGTTATTTCATGAGGGGATTGTGGGGGCTCTGGACTCAAAGGAGACTGCCCATCATTGCTCACTTTGTCACGTGTCAGCCTTAAATACAGCATTACTCTGTACTGCGTAACACTTTATAAATCCCAACAGAAATATTTCAGTATGTTTATAAAACATTCTCTTAAATTTAAATTTATTAAATAACATATAAAGTATTTCTGTTCAAACAAAGCCAGTTTTAGGTCAATGTAAGGTAATGATAGGAGTACTCAGTCAGTAGTGCTGTTTTTGTTAAGGAATATTCTCTGTTAACTCTGAAAAGTTTTATTGAGACATTGGAAGAATTAAGCACTGTAGTACTCTTATTCCATAGAAGTTACTCTTTTCAATTTAAAGATTGAGAACCTAGACCCCCGAGGAATTCAGCTGTCAGCTCTCTTCATGAGTGGAGTAGACATGGCACTGTTTGCAAATGATGCATGTGGACAGCCAATCCCCTGGGAACACTGTTGTCCTTGGATGTATTTTGATGGGAAGCTCTTCCAATCCAAACTCCTCAAAGCCAGCCGGGAAAAGACGCCACTCATCGACCTCTGTGATGGTCAGGTATGCTGGGGGCAGGGCAGCCACCTCTGACCGAAATGAAATAAAGCTCACCGGCTGAATCTGTCCTCTTTTATACCATATTTGTCATGAAACCTGTGTGACAGTATTCTGTTTTGGATTGGGCCCAGTCCAGTGTGTATAACTAAATATTGCTTCAGTGCCCATAATGAGCCAGGCTCCTGATGTACAGTTGGTTTTCATTATTCATGGTAGCTATGTTCTAAAATTCACCTTGAACACGCAAATACTGAACCATTGCTCCTAGGGGATATACAGGGTTAGGTTCCTTCAAGGCTCTGGTCACATATTTTTGTCATACAACTAGTACATAACCTTGTTTCTTGTGTGTTTCTCTTTAAAGATACCATATTAAATATGTATTGTTAATTCATTATTGAACTCACAGCCAGCAGCCCATAACTCATGCCTGAATGAAGCTTCTGTAACATGGATGTTCTTCTCTGCACTTGGGAACACTGGGGAGGACTTCAGCACTAAGCTGGGGGTGTTTGTAAACAGTGAAGTCACCAAGAAAAAGCGCAAAAATGTAAAAACTTTGACACTAAATAGGCTCTGTTTTCAGGGTGAGCTGAAATAAGAAGGCAGGCGTGATCTTGTTTGACCTCAGCTGGGGTTGGTGTGTTCGGCATCTAAAATTCTTCCCCCACTTTGTACAAGTCCATGACCAGGAAAGTGCCATGGGTGTTGATTTTGTAGTTACGAACAAATGTTAGCAGGTAGGTGAATTTGCATATATAGGACTCATGAATAAGGAGGACCAACTGTACATTTTTATAGCAGTTGATATATCTAATTCTTTCGTGCTCATTTCAGTTCACTTAAAACACTGAATCAGGTTTCACATGCTGGTCCTTGACTTCCAGGCCGAGCAGGCTGCCAAGGTGGAGAAGATGCGCCAGAGTGTTCTGGAGGGGCTCAACTTCTCCCGGCAGAGCCACACGCTCCCTTTCCCGCCGCCTCCCGCCCTGCCCTTCTACCCCGCCTCCGCGTACCCTCGGCACTTCGGGCCTGTCCCCCCGTCTCAGGGCAGGGGCAGAGGCTTTGCAGGTGAGTGCTTGGGCATGACTCGCTCCTGTGAGGAAGAGATGCCTGTGAAGAGTGTGCAGCCGTCCTAGGCGAGCCTGTCTGCTGTGTCGACCTTGTCATTGTCAGTCATGGGCGCTCACAGCAGCAGTTCTTCAGGTCCGCAAGGAGTGAGTCGAACCTGGAGATTAGGGGAGAGAGAGCTGCAGATGCAGAGGCTGCATCCTGAAATCTGTCATTCTAGCTAAAAATTCTCTGCTCACATTTGAAGATTTTTTTCTCGTGTGTGAGGGGAAATAACCACCCAGGTTAGAGACAGCTACAGCTGTCTTCCAAGACCTATCTCCCAGGGCCCATCCTCAGCCCTGATGCCAGCACCCTGTTGAATGACCTGCTGTAAGGAGGGTGGCGTTTCAGTGCTGGTCCCTGGGGACTGTGGGCACAGGACAGCAAGGCAACAAGAGGGGCCAGGAGACCCCTCCCTAGCAGCTGAAGGAGGCAGGGGCTGCTCTGCCTGAATGCCCTGCAGGGCCCACAAGCCCTGTCCCTCATGCTTCTCCCCTGTCTCTCTCTACCCCGGGTCCCACAGGAGTCTGTGGCTTTGGAGGCCCCTATGGGGAAACGGTAGCGACAGGCCCTTACCGTGCCTTCCGGGTGGCGACAGCATCGGGACACTGCGGAGCCTTCTCAGGCAGTGACAGCAGCAGGACTAGCAAGTCCCAGGGCGGTAATTATACCCACCCCTTCCCAGAGCTTCTGCCTGCCAGCACTTCCTTTGCTGCATCGTCTGACACCTGCCTTCCTTTACTGTCTTCACAAGCCACTCCTCCAACAGGATGCCCTTTCTTCTGGGTCCCTGATCTGACCCTCATTGACTGCTCCCCCACCGCCGAGACTCTCTGCCCTCAGGTCTCTGCAGCGGTTCTGCTGTGGCCAGTCTTTCCTTTCAGGGCAGACCACTGAGTGTCCACCTAGAACAGAGCCTTTCTGTGCACCTGGGTAACCTGACCATCGCCTCGTGTTCATAGGATGAGCTGCTCACTAATACTCAGTGGCGTTTCTTTCCCAAGCAGCCATCTTTTGGTAAAGATTATTATGCTTATATAGAAGATTCTAATAGTCACAGAATCCCTGGCATAGGAAAGTTTGTCACAGTTCGTTTCATAGAAACATTTTTAAACAAAGACCTAATGTCAGGTACATCAATAATCAGTTTACTTTAGATTCCCATTGCTTCTCTTTTCATTTGTATTAGGCTAAGGGAGAAAAAAGTCTCAACATTTAGCATTAGAAATAACGTCTGGTGATGTTGCTGTAATTTGAAGCCTGTGACTCGTGGCTTTGCCCTAATCCCACATTATGGGACTGCAGATATAAATCTGGCCATCAAGTAACATAACAGGATTGTTCAGATACATTTCGAAGTCACTTTGAGGATGGGCAAGCCTTTTTCTCTTATGAGTGATGTTTTTCCAACTCAGTTACTTGTTATTTAGGGAGGCCAGCGAGGGGTACAGTGTGGAAAGGTGACTTTTGCAGATGTGACATTGGATCAGCCCCTCTGTCTCAGCCACAGAAGTTACCTCTCCTTTCCCTAGTGCAGCTGCATGCCCCCTGCCTGCTCTCTGTCCTCCCACCAGTCTCCTGCAGGGCGCTCTCTGCCCGGAGGCTATTCCTGGAGCAGCTTGCAGCCTTGTGTCCTCTTTGCTTCATGATTGGCTTCAGCAACTTGCAGTGCCTTGAAACTGAAGCTGGCCTGTGGTCGGGACAACAGACTGAAGGAGGAGGGGAGATTTCACTGTGGATAATGTGCAGTGAGAAGTGATTTCTTAGATTGGAATGAGAGGAACTTGCTTCTCAACTATTCTAAAACTGCGTCTGAAACTCATATCTGCATTGTCCAATGTAGTAGCCACCGGCCACATGCACTATTGAACACTTCAACTGTGGCTAGAAAGTGTAAAATGCACACCAGATTTTAAGGACTTAATATAGGGAAAAGAATGTAAAATAGCTCATTAATTTTTTTATCTTGACTACCTGTTGAAATGATATTATTTTGGATATATTGGGTTAAATAAATATTAAAACTTTTATTTAATCTGTTTGTTCGTATTTTTTTCATGTGGCTATTAGAAAATATAAAGCTTGGAGATTGCTGTTGGACAGTGCTATATTGCCATGCTAACACCAAGATGATAGAGGGTTTATTATAATCCATTCCCATTGCCAGAAAAGATGATTGGGGCTCTGTTTTTTGTTTGTTTGTTTTGTTTTTTTTAAATCAGAGATTTGGCTATCAGTTAACAATTTCAGAATTTTCTTTAAGTCAGAAAACCTTAGAATATGCGGGCCACCAGTAATTAATAGAAGTTAGTGAATACAATGAATATTTATGACTCTGCTTACAGAAATTCTAATTTAACAATACAGTAAGACATACAGGCTAGATTTACTTATCTTCTATAATGTTTGGTTAAGGTAATAACTTGGAAGTATTTACCTAAAGAGAAAAACATTCTGAGTTTGCAGATTTCCATCTTGATAACATAGAAAGCATGCCATATGTACCCTACCCAGTGACAACACTTTATTGAATCTGTTTCTATCTAAAAAGCCTTGCACATTTGTAGTTGTAACTTAATTCAGTTGTCATGGGTTCTTAACAGCAGTGTAAAATCAAAGTATGCATGTGGATATTCCACATAATGGAAAAGAAGTCTTTACAAAGCAGGATAAAGCAGTTTCATGCTAAATATAAACCAAAACTGAAAAGTTTCCTGCTTGTATCTCTTTGCTATAAATTGTAAAGATTTTGTCTTTTCATATTTTTTTGTGCAGGAGTCCAACCTATACCTTCTCAGGGAGGGAAATTAGAAATAGCTGGCACTGTGGTTGGCCACTGGGCTGGGAGCAGACGGGGCCGTGGGGGCCGGGGGCCTTTCCCCCTGCAAGTGGTCTCTGTTGGAGGACCAGCAAGAGGGTAAGTTCTGAACCACAAAAATGTCTTTTGTATAAAGAACGAAAACAGTCTGTAACTTGCATTTTTACTTATGAGTTTAGTAAGAACATTTCTATATGATTAGATACAGTCTTCTTTAACATCATTCTTAATGATTACATAGGATCCAATTTATAGCACTATTTAATTAACCATTATTAAATTGTTAACTACACATTATTCAATTAACCCAGTGCCTTTATTTTTATTTATTTATTTTTTTTGAGAGGTCTCACTGTGTTGCCCAAGCTGATCTTGAACTTGTCACCTCAAGCAATCCTCCTACCTCAGCCTTCCAAGTTATTTGAGATTATAGGCACACACCACTGCACCTGGCTAAAATATTTTTTTTAAGTAACATTTTTAAAGTATTAGTTTTTCAAATCAAATGCATTGGATATGAACCAAAAAAATAAGATGGATTCCTTAGAATAAATCTGTGATATGATCATACTTAATAAACCCAATCCTTCATAAAGCATAAGATTAGACATCTTTAAATCCATTTGATATGATTTTAAATGTTGTCTGTAACACATTTAAGTCTCTTTGCTCTTGTCCTTTTTTATCGATTTAGGCGTCCACGAGGAGTGATTTCTACCCCAGTCATTAGAACATTTGGAAGAGGTGGGAGGTACTATGGCAGAGGTTACAAAAACCAAGCAGCAATTCAGGTAAGAAGACAACACAGTGTTTGTGCCAGTTCACACCCTTCAATGATGTTTCCTTTCTAAGCTGCTTTTCTCATGCCCGTGTTCAGACAGGAGGTCTGTGAGAATACTGCTGTAGCTGGCAAGCGCCAAACACAGTAACTGGCACATGGGTGCTCACCAAATGTCAGTTCTCTTGAGCCCACACCCTGTCGTTTGGGAGCCTCTTCAAGTTGGCGCTATCCTTTGCCAAGACTCTGATCTCTGGTGGCTTCGTGCCTGGT